>OX579671.1:652193-841198 GCA_951230895.1 Carpatolechia fugitivella | reverse complement strand
AATGGTTGTAATCAAACCAAGTCATATTCGTGTCGTATCCATAAAATCCAAAGTAACACTGACAGAAGCGACGCCTGGTGGTTAATAGCTAGTAGTAAGAGTACTTAGTCCGCTATGAGACGGGACTAAGTTGCTTGTGGCACCTCCTCTTTTGTATTTGTCTCCGTGGTTGGAGCAGACGGGTTCTCGAATGGAGACCACGTCCTCGGAAAACGTAGTGTGGGACGCCCCCCTGCCAGGTGGACTAATGACTTGCGCGGGTGATCGTGCGCTTTGGCGTGCCTTTGAGGCCTACGTCCAGCAGTAGACTGCGATAGTCAATCAATGTCTACGAACTGCCGTCAAAATTAATTTATTTTACGTGCAAGCAGCAATTTGAATAAATTGTGCCAAGAATTTGACTTGGACCTGTTTCATATTGGTTCCGATTCGACGAGACGTTTGCTAAATAGACAATTTTTTAACTGTACATCTGTTTGCGAGCTATGCATTCAGGCCTATGAGTGTGTATGACCTTATGTTTTTTTATGTTCTGTACCTACTAGTGGAGACCTGTAAATGGTTTTTGGTATTACTGTATTAACTAATAAGTTAACTTTAGCTGTTGGTTTTCCTATTATACAACGTGTTACAAAAAATACCAAAAAAAAAGAATATTCTTCATCACAGGCATTTAATCAAAATTTTCCCATCTCTAGTGTCATTTGATACCTAAAATATAGACCTATCGATTCTCAGACGGAAAAGTGTTTGTACACCATTTGTGCCTACACTTTTAAAAGAGGATGTACTTAAATCAATTTATGTTAGAAAACATTTTTTGCCTTAATTATCTTGTTTACGTATTTACAAACATAAATATTATTTGAAATATTTAGTTAATTATTTCATTAATTTATTATTTCATAACAATGATTTAACAAAGCTTTTTTTATTTATTTGTAGTATTTTATTTTGAAATCAATTGTTCTAATGTGAATGTTGTGGTACAAGTAGTACGTAAACAGTTTTAACCATAGCGGTAAAAATAGGCACATTGACCTAAAATTACATATCTGGTCCGAATATTGTTTGACACAGCTGATCACTAGAGATGGGAAAATTTTAATTAATTGCGTTTGATAAAAATATTCTTTTTTTTGGTATTTTTTGTAACACGTTGTAGATAAATAAATAAATAAGCTGATTACGCTTTACCTCTCGAATGGTCGTCCAATCCGAGTAACTAAGCGGGCCCGTGGCCAATTTGTAAGCAAAGATAATATAAGCTAATAAATAATATTTAAATAATAAACACTTTAGCACCTATAATAAGAGGCGTCCTCCTCTCTCCTATTTCAAATTGCTGCGCAACAGGGTCCATGATGTACGCACCTTCTATTCACCTTTTATAATATCTACTCTACCGTTGTGGAGTGCAATAAAGAAATTGATTGATCGATTGAAGTTTTTAATAAAAGTCCTTTGATTGGACAAGTACTATTGTAAGGTGACCAACCTCATCATCAATAACTTATATACGTCTCCACCGAGGGGCTCGAGCCTACCCTGAATTAGGGCAATTAGGCCTTAGTCGACCACGTCGCCGCCGCCGCCTTCGTCTTCAGCTCCTTCCTCCTCAGCTTCCCCAGTCCTCTCGTCCTTCAGACGCTGATTGCGGAGCTCGTCACCTGACAACATCACATTACACATAAGAGGGCACTCACCGCCGCCGCCGCCTTCGTCTTCAGCTTCTTCCTCCTCAGCTTCCCCAGTCCTCTCTTCCTTCAGACGCTGATTGCGGAGCTCGTCACCTGACAACATCACAATCAAACATTAAACCAACTGAATAATTATTATTTATCTGGGGGCACGGCAGTCCCCCGCCAAGTCGAGCAAAAAAGCGGCACAGCCGTACCATCCTTTTCTCGAAGCAGTTCGGGCCATTTTCGACCCCCCTATAACTTTGTTGTGGATAAAACTAGAAACCTGAATTTTCAGTAACCAAACTGACATTGTATAAACACGGTATATTTTAATTTTCACTTAATTTAAACCAGCAGTTTAAAAATTATAACTAGTCAAAGTTTCTTAATTTTGTCACTCACTCACTCACTCACTGACTGACTAACTGACTCACCGATCATCAAAACTAAGGCACTTCTAGCAGACATAGAAGCTTCAAATTAAAAATGTTTTTAGTGTTTAATGTATGAATCAAGGAAAAACTAAAAAAAAATTGCCACTTCTTCCCAGTTTTCTAGATACATCATCTGCTAGATAACTTTGTAACCTCATATAAATCTTGGGGCATTATATAAGATTACAAAGTTACATTTGCAGTAAATGAAAGTGTACCTGTCAAATGGAATATAATGGAATAAGAGGTGTAAGGTAGGTGTAGGGTAGGTGAAGGGTAGGTGTATGTAGGGTAGGTGTTGAATAGATAGTGTAGCTGCAGAAGTTGAGTTGTTAGTTGTTCCTGACACAGTCAAGGCAATTGTATACGCTATTACAACAAGGTCCCTACTGATACGAGGCTGCTACATATCCGGAATAACAAAAAATAACAAACATCTATAACCCAATATACTTTTATTGCTTTTCAAAATATTCCCCGTGATGATCGATGTATTTTTTCATACGTTGAAACCAACTTTCGTAGCATTTTTTCCATTCTGTATCGGGTATCTCCAAAACGTGCATTTTGAAAGCATCAACGGCTTCTTCCCAGGTCGAAAATCGGTGTCCACGTAATTTGTTCTTCACGCTTGAGAATAAATAAAAGTCGTTGGGTGCCAAGTCGGGACTGTACGGCGGATGACCCGTCAATTCGATAATTTGACTATTTAAATAATCCGTTGTTGCGGCCGAGGTGTGACAGCTGGCGTTATCGTGGTGAAGGATTATTCTTCGTTGTCGATTGTTCTTGCGTATTTCTCCAAAGACTTCTGGCAAGCAAATAGTGGTGTACCATTGAGAATTAACCGTTTTACGATTCTCTAGTGGTACTGTAGCCACATGTCCACTAACACTAAAAAAGCAGGCAACCATTTGCTTCAAAGTGCTTTTTGCACGAACAACTTTAGTTGGGTTTGGCTCATTTTGGAACACCCAAACCGTTGACTGCTGTTTAGTTTCGGGATCATACGCATATATCCAAGATTCGTCTCCTGTGTAGATATTATGAACAGCTTTTGATGTACCACATTTGTATTTTTCTATCATTTTTTTGCACCAATCAACACGAGCCTGTTTTTGTTCAACTGTTAAGTTGTGCGGGATCCAACGAGAACAATTATTTTTTACAGCCAAATGTTCGTGTAATATTTTATAAATACTCGTCATACTAATGCCCAGAAATGCCTCTATCTCGCGATATGTAACATGACGGTCTTGCATTATTAGTTCGCGCACAGCATCAATATTTTGTGGTACAACAGCCGATTTAGGGCGACCTTCTTTAAAATCGTCCGCAAGCATACGACGACCACGATTAAACTCACTGAACCAGTGATACACAGTGGTTTTCGATAGGGCTTCCTCTCCAAAAGTCGACAAAAGTTGATCCATGCACTGTTTTTGAGTTAATCCACGCCGAAAGTCGTAATAAATCATAGCACGAAAATTTTCACGAGTCAAATCCATGGTGATGATAGACAATGAATTTTAAAAATGGCGCCACAATGTAAAAACAATTGACAGATAAATGAAACAAACTTTATTTTACAGCCAAAGAGTTCTATTTTTAAAAGTTATAATTTCTTTTTAAATATCGTTTATGTAAGTGGACAGTTCCGGATACATAAATAGCAGCCCTTGTATTAAAAACTTGCCTTTAGACAAGTTTAATATATTATAAAACAGAAATTGTATAAAAAAGGTTACTATAGGATATCTGATTACTTAGAAGACAGGCGTCCATGGGAATAGATTGTTTGAGTAGGCAGGCTTTTTCGATATGTAATAAGCATTAATTTTGTAATTGACAATATTTTATTTAAAAAAGGAAACGCAAAAGATGCGGCAACTGTGGAGTTTCTTCGGTGAGCTCTTCTCCACAGATTCCGCCATTGTGTTAGTGAACTCACCCAAAAAAATGTAATGACGGATCTAAGTGATGTAATAACATCCTATGGAAATAAATGATTTTGACTTTGACTTTGACTAAATTGTGCATTGTGTTTGAAATTGAGCATCGTAATGAAATATCACATGGGAACGCAGACCACGGAGACCATGTCCTGAAGATTGTAAACATTGCACCAGGCAAGAGGTCAAGGACACGGTGAATGAGCGATTGATATGGACGGACACCATATCTGATGAGTAGAGTAATGAAGCCATGCGAAATGCACAGCGTACAGACTCAGATATCAAACCAGTATTCGAGCGTATAGAGCAGAATTTATCGACCAAGGTACTTCCCAAGACAAATCCAATGAGCCCAAACACGACAAAGTTATGTTGCGTAGTTGAGGAGCTCCTATGGCCACCTTCCGGCTTCATCATGAGACCAGCTTCATGGTACTATAATATTGTATTGTCATCGAGGTTACATAAGTATGCAAAATTTCACCCGACAGACAGACTCTTGTCAAAAGAAAGTCAGTAAAAACGTGTTAAAAAATCAATGGACTACACAAAAAATAAATGAACTCTGAAAAAGGCAAAACGATCGGAAGATTCCTAGTTCGATTTCCGATGGAAAAAACCATTTTTTGTGAGAAAAAAAGCAAAACCGTCTATACTATTTGAAGAGTAGTTACATGAGATATTTTTGTGGCACAATAATGTCGATTCAATTCGATTAAAGTCGATTTTAACCTACTTTTGATTGTCGTATCATTTTGAAATTTTGTAGGTTTGTGTAATTTGGATGACAATACAATAATTTGGTACCATTGAGCTGATCTGATAATGGAGTCAGGAGCTGGATGGTTGAACTCTTCAATAGTTACTAGTAAACCCCTGGACTCGAGTTTAGGCTCATTTTATTTGTTATGAAAAGTCCGAAAAAGCGCAGTTAGTAACCAGGGTCTGATGATGGAGTCAGGAGCTGGATAGTGGTACTCTTTAATGGCTACTAGTAAACTCCTCGAGTTTGGGTTCTTTTGATTTGTTATGATAAGTTGAATACAGTGCTGTTAGTAACGAGGGTCCGATGATGGAGCCAGAAGCTGAATATGAATGGTTACTAGTAAACCCCTCGAGTTTGGGCTTACTCAATTTTATGATGAGGCGAATACAGTGCAGGTGGTGACGAGGATCTAATGATGGAGCCAAGAGCTAGATAGTGGGTGCCTTTAATGGCTGCTAGTAAACTTCTCGAGTTTGTGTTTTTTTTTTAATGATAAGTCGAATACAGTGCAGTTGGTGACGAGGGTCTGATGATAGAACCAGGAGCCGGATTTGGCAAGTTTGAATAGTGAATTAAGTAGATATTACTTAACTAATTGTATTAACAATAAGAAAATTAATGAAAACTTGACAAGGTTCGCCGTTTAGTAGCAAGTAATATAACATAAATAATTTTAAAGCAATTTAAGAAAGTTGTGCTTTCCTATAGCAATTAAGGAACTTATAAAGAACTTGGTTTCCAAAGAAGGTCTCACACCTTTTATTGGCGAAGCCCTTACTTGAACTTGGCACACATTCACATGTATGTTTTTAGTGGGATACTTTCCTGTATCCGGTGTGGGCTGAGCAGTACCTTTCTGTATCCGGTGCGGGGTGAGCAGTCCCTTGGCGAGCGTGGGTGCGGGGTCGAACGCCACGACCTTCCCGCCGGGAGCCATCCACACGCCCAGCTGGTGGTAATCGCCCACTAAGAGTGCTACAGACGCAGGCTTCGTGTTGTCGTACCACATCTTGAACAGGAGCTCCTTCATCTCTGTACCGAACCAGAACAAGGAAACAAAGTGAAGTTTGCACTTCAACGAATACGAAAATATTATATTAAAAAAAAAACTCTTAACCCAAAAAATAATAATAGTCTTTAGAATTTTGACGACTGACTGGCCTGATTGTCTTTAAAAAAGTATAAATATAAAAAAAACCGTAGAATAGAAAATTTCCAAAATATTAGAAGATTCAATTATCATCTATTCTCTAATGGGGGTTTTTTCTATATAGGTAGTTCTGCAAAGACCTGATATGTGGCGCCGCCGCGCCAACAGGACTTTTAAGGGTCATTAAATTTTGTGTAGCGGCAACACTATGCAATCATGCTGGCTCAAATTTACAAAACTAAATTATTAGAAAAGAAATGAAGCGATACTCCGTACCCAGAGCCATAAAATTGTGTTATAAAAACTTGAATTTGGTAACCAAAAACCCTACATTATGGCGATACGATGTGTAAGCAAAATAACACAAAACGTCTCGAACGGTAGTTAGCCCATTAAAGCCCAAGTCACACAGAGCGGGAGCGGCGCGGTCCGGGGCCGGGGCAAGCGAGACGGCGCTATGCCGCGCCATAGCACCATCCCGCTTACCCGGCCCCGGACCGCCCCCGGCACGGCTCTGTGTGACTTGGGCTTAAGTGGCTACCTGAACCTGACTGCGCACTAGCGCCACTTCGAAAAAAAAATCATAACTCCAAAAAAACTAAATATATTAAAAAAGTGGACGATCATTTTAAAGTGTAGGTACTTTAGTATTTTTAGAAATACCGAATTTTATAAAATCTTATACGGTGTAGTAAGAGATAGCGAAAGTGCTAAAAACGGCCGTTATTAGCACTTTCGCTATCTGTTACTACAATTAACAATAGAAAACTGAATTTATCAATTCTAAAAATACAACAAGACTAATGAAACAATTTGTACGTTCATAATATTTTTGATATTTTTTGTTTTCACTAAGTTATGATTTTTTATCCAAGTGGCGCTAGTGTTCACATAGGGTACCCCCTTAAGTGATTAGCTGATCGAATCAATTTGTATGGAAATAAAAAGTTGTGGAACACAGTTGCCCTGTTTCATGGGCCGACCTCAACAAATTATCTATAGTCTAGAAGAGTAACCGTCTAAATTGATTACATTTTGATTAGTGCAAGTGTTAGTGTTAGTGAACTCACCCAAAAAAATGTAATGACGGATGTTATAACATCCTATGGAAATTAATAATTTTGACTTTGACTTTGCGAGTGCATTTACAAAACACGAGTCCTTAGACTATTCACTTGATCTCCGTACGTACGGATAGGGTAGGGTACACGTATTTATACATGCACTCGCACTTACACTCATCGAAATGTAAACCGGGCTTAACAAAGCCCACTAAAACATGGCACCTAATTAATGTTGACAGACGACGACGACGACAGACAGGCAGATGATGTCGCTGCTGTACATTGAAGCTTACTTTCCACACAAACCGAGTCATTAAACATCATTGTACTGCGTATTCGAATGTCGTATGGTATAGTTTTGCTTCTTTGGTATTCATTTGGTGGGATCAAGTTTGAAGCGTAGTTACTCTTCTAGACTATAGATGATTCGTTGGCTGACTTACCTGGGAGGTTTTGCGTTATTTTTCTAGCACGTGGGTTGTAAGGTCAACAACCGACCTCAAAAACCCTGGTGTCAGTGTGGAACGACTAGATAGTAGCCGGGACCAACGGCTTAACGTGCCTTCCGAAGCACGGAATCATCTTCCTTTTCAGACAATCAGGTGATTCAGCCTGCTATGTCCAAACCGAACTGGGGAAAGTCTCACAAAGAGATTTTTGTTTGACAGTGTCGTCGAAATGGGCGTCGAAATCTCGACCACTCGGCCACAGGGGCTGTTTGCAGTTATAACCCAATTTTTATAACTGTGCGCCTGTCAACGTCATAATATTTGCATGTTGGTAGGTTTGGTATCCGTTTTGATGGGCGTCGGAGGAGGTGAGGAAGTAAGCGGGCGGGTGAATTCAATGCCACCAACATGACGACTTTGACAGCTCGAAGCGCACAGTTAAAATAATTGAGTTATATACTGTACTTTTACAGTATTTCGGGTACAGCTGCTATCTCCCTCTACCGCTTACCTTTGAGCTGATCTTTGGGCGCTTCTTCTCCCTCGCCCATCACGTCGCCAGCCCCCGCTTCCTCTTCTTCGCCGCCGCCCTCCTGATAACGGACAATTTCACAAATTGGAACGAGTTCCATACTCTTTCAAGTTTTAGCAGTCGTACCATCATCCGTTGGAAAACTTTTGGACCACGAAAAAATTTATAAGAAATTTCAATTTCATTTCATTTCAATTTCTACCCTTTCCTATCTGAAGGTACTAATAAGTACCACCTTTTTTATACGCAAACACTCTGCGCTTAGAATCTGACGATCTAAGTACCGTTGGCGTGAACCAATCAAAACACCTCATTGAGTGTTCCGCGAGAAATGGCCAATCCATTCAATTTGCAAGTTACTACCTGTCCTGCGGTCAGCAAGTTGTAAGTGTGCACTTTTCAAAATTGTTAAAAAAATACTATATGTAAGGTAAGTAATGTATTTCTTCATTATTTAGTTACATTATTTAATTAATTAGATGTGTAGCTATTTGCATGGTACAATTTTACATTATTTTGTGTATAAAATTACTGAAAACTTACGAGGACTAAAAAGTACCGTCAGTGACTTTTGTTTTTAATTGTATGGTAGGTAATAGATAAAAAAAGTAACGATTTTTCGTTATATCTGCTTTAAAAATTTAATTTGATTATATTTTGATGTACAGATATGGATATTTCTAAAAATACTGCTCTTATTGATGAAGCTCTGTTGTTGGAAGACCCTCCAGACTGTGACGAAGGGCCTGATGTGAATTGTTCAGACGAAGAAAATGAAATTGACGTTGAGCTACCCTTACTGAGGGGATTTGATGAAATTTTTGAGTTGGCTATTGAAAAAGCATTAGACGAAGCCCAACCCTTATCACCTACGAATGAAGAATTACCATCAGAATCTTCAATTGATCAGATATCTACATCACCAGTTCCAAGTCCAAGCCCCGATCTTGATCATCCATCATCAAGTACACCTTTGACGGCACGCACGGGTTGTTTTGGCGCAAATCGAACTTCTCTACTCTAAAAGATGTCAATCAATCAATCAATCAATCAGCCTATTGCAGTCCACTGCTGGACGTACGCCTCCACAAGGGCAAGTCAAAGCGCACGATTGACCGCTTTCCTCACCCTGCCACCACCAGCGACCTTCCTCAGGTCATCAGTCCAACTGGCAAGTCCCACACTACGTTTCCCGAGACGCGGTCTCCATTCAAGAATCCGTCTGCTCCAACGCTCATCGGTTCTGCGACAGACGTGGCCAGCCCACTGCCACTTCAGCTTGGTACTCTTCTGGACGATAGAAACCACCTTGGTCCTCTGCCGGATGATTTCGTTTCGGATTAAGCATAGATCTTTCCATAGCTCGCTGAGTTACGTGTAGCCGGTGGGCCAGCTTCACCGTCATGTTCCACGTCTCGGCTCCGTATGTCAAAACGGGTAGGACACACTGGTTGTAAACCCTGCTTTTCAGGCATTGCGGTAGTGGCGACGAGAAGATATGATGTAGTTACCCAAATGCTGCCCAGCCCAACTGTACTCTTCCAGTAACTGTATTTTTATGTAAAAAATGAACTTTTGGGCAATAGAGGCATACACTGGCCTACTTAAATGCTGCCCAGCCCAACTGTACTCTTCCAGTAACTGTATTCTTATGTAAAAAATGAACTTTTGGGCAATAGAGGCATACACTGGCCTACTTAAATGCTGCCCAGCCCAACTGTACTCTTCCAGTAACTGTATTCTTATGTAAAAAATGAACTTTTGGGCAATAGAGGCATACACTGGCCTACTTAAATGCTGCCCAGCCCAACTGTACTCTTCCAGTAACTGTATTCTTATGTAAAAAATGAACTTTTGGGCAATAGAGGCATACACTGGCCTACTTAAATGCTGCCCAGCCCAACTGTACTCTTCCAGTAACTGTATTCTTATGTAAAAAATGAACTTTTGGGCAATAGAGGCATACACTGGCCTACTTAAATGCTGCCCAGCCCAACTGTACTCTTCCAGTAACTGTATTCTTATGTAAAAAATGAACTTTTGGGCAATAGAGGCATACACTGGCCTACTTAAATGCTGCCCAGCCCAACTGTACTCTTCCAGTAACTGTATTCTTATGTAAAAAATGAACTTTTGGGCAATAGAGGCATACACTGGCCTACTTAAATGCTGCCCAGCCCAACTGTACTCTTCCAGTAACTGTATTCTTATGTAAAAAATGAACTTTTGGGCAATAGAGGCATACACTGGCCTACTTTTACAGAAAATAGAGGAAGATGTGAGGTTTGCAGCATGAAAAAGATATAATCGAAAGCACATAGTAAATGCTCTCAGTGTAATGTATTTTTATGTTTAAATGTTAAAAAAAAAATTGTTTCGTTGAATATAGATCGCGCCAAACTTCTAGATCGCTCTGAAGTTGCTTCGCGCATTGCGCGTTGTCACTTTTACCTATATTTTGCAGTAGCAAGTAGCAAATCGAATCGTGCCGTGTTCAGAGCGATCTAGAAGTTTGGCGCGATCTGTACCACGAAGCGAACGTTTGATTTCATAATTATTAACAATAAGGTCCTGACGGTACAAATTAGTCTAGGTCTTAAAAATAATACTTCAAGGCACAATAAAAAAAAATGTGTTTTATTTACCTCCCTAAGTAATAAAATTGAGTGCAATTGTAGAAATTCATAAATTAGGCGTAAATCGGTAGGAAAGGGTTAACTTTTGTATTTGAGTATTAATTATTCTTTCATTTAGAATAAAAAAGAAAATAATAAATAAAAAAAGAAACATGAACAAAAATATATCTGTCGAGATTCGAACTCAAGACTCAAAAACCGAAATAGACCTTGCAAACTCGCGGATTCCCAACTGAGCTATTTAGACCCGTACCGATAATTTTTTATGTTTTAAGAACATTAAAGTTGTTTGTTTTTCGCATTATAGTTTTCGGACCATTTGCCCAACCTAATACATTATTTTGTGTCATCCTAGGTACTTGCATAGGTAGAAATTTAGGTATTTGTCTTTTCTATCAGTATTGGACGTAAAAGAAAATTAGAGATAGAAATTTTACTTTCATGATAAGAACAAAGTAGGAACTGATGTACATAGGCATTTTGTGTCATCTCTGTCCACGAGACTCCTGATATTTAACCAGTACCTAACATGTCGTCTTGCTAGCACTTAAAGAATATTACAATAGGTAAAATAGGTGTTACATGTTTTGTAGCGCTGATATCTGTTGTTCAAAATATTTTGTGTCGAATTCATCCACGACATTTATAGATATTTATTTTTTTATATTACTACACCCTTTAAACCCACAATAGAAAATACAAGTTATTAGAGTTTACGTGTTTTTGATTATGATGGTGTAACAAAACACTATTCATAATTTGTGTCGTTTTTATCCACGAAATCTTATTATTTGAAAAAGAAAATCACTTCTTTGCACGAAGCGCGAGTATAATGCTCAGAGGCGCGAGCGCGAGGAAGAGGCGCCGCGCGCGGCCAGCGCCCGCGTGTATTTGTTAGCTTGCATTCGGCTCTCATATTCCGTCCATGCAATATGCGACAACTGGACAAAATATTTATCTCATTACTGTAATATAGTAAATAAAAACATTTGTTTGATTAAACTTCTTGGAGTGCGTTACCCCAGCCAGAAAATGTCGAAAATCGTCATCCAAGTGCAATAGATAATTAGGTATACAGCTTCTGTAAATGGTAAGCTGATTTTTAAATTTGGTAAGCTGATAGTTTTTAATTATTTGATAAAAACAGTTTCAGCTGGAGTAACGTTACCGAAGCCAGATCTTTTTTTTTCTAACGGGTATGTTGAAATAATTGTTATCTAAATAATTAGGTATCTATTTGGTATAAATGGTAAAACTTAATTTGTACTTGTATTTGCTATGGTTGCGAAGATATTAAAAATCCGGCTAGAGTAACGTTTGCACGATTGCTGTATCTCGGAATTGGCTGAACGGATGATTATGATTTTTGTACAGGACATCTGGCTAATTAGTTTTAATTTGGTAAGCAATAAAAAAATCCACGGTAATGCACCGTTTTGAAGTTATTTTAGGAAGTAGAAATATGCTTCAATAGGTCTTAGCAAGGTCCTAGCACTTCCAATAATCGCTCCAAAGACCAACTTGATTTTTACTACAACAAGTATTTTTCTTTCAACTTATTCGGAACGCTAAACACAACACAGTGAAAATAGTGAAAGTGTTTATAGTTCCTATTTTTAATTTCAGATAAGTAAGCGATGTCGCATATTTATTAGTAAAAATTATCTGTGATTAATTTTGCATTTAATTTACACCTATATTTACTTTAGTAAAGTAAAAGTAAAAACACTTTATTGCACATAAACGTAACATACAAGCAGTTAGGTACAGGTTTATAGGTTACTTTGATTTAATATTTGCATAATAATCATCATCTACATATGTATTCTGTATTTTTTATTACCTACGCGCAATATATTCTATCTGTAGATTCAAAAATATTTAATTATAACTATGTTTTATTTTAGCACTTGTGTACCCGTCTGTACAAAACCACGTAATATTCTCACGTATTATCTTGTAAGTTTTAGAAGGTTGGTATAATGTATTGCGCGGCCGCTTTTTTATAACATTCTAGATTTGGTCGGGTTACCGCGCATACATCATTTCTTTCGATTATCTCGTTAATTAATTAGTGTACAGGTCTGAAATTTCACATGTATAAAATTGAACTGTATATCTAATTATTGATATAAGATTCAGTTACTATTAATGCAGGAAACTCGGTTAATCGGTCGTCAAATAACTCCGCTGGGCGCCGTGGCCGGAACAAATTGGAGTTTCATCATAACTTTTTAATTACGTATTGGATACTAATGAAACTTCAGTACCATTTATAGGCAGTAATTACCTATATAATAACGTTCAACGTCAAGTTGGTCCTTGGAGCGATTATTGGAAGTGCTAGGACCTTGCTAAGACCTATTGAAGCATATTTCTACTTCCTAAAATAACTTCAAAACGGTGCATTGCAGTGGATTTTTTTATTACTTACCAAATTATAACTCGAGGGCTGATTGATAAGTTTCCGAAACTACAAAGAAAATTTTTAAACATCTATTAAAAATAAATTTATTTCTCAACGTAGTTTCCTTCTACCTCGATGCATTTATTCCAGCGCTTCTCCAATGCCGTTACACCAGTTTGATAAAATGTTTTCTCCAACCCCTCAAAATACTCGTCCACGGCAACAATGACTTTTTCATTTGATGAAAATCTCTGGCCACCTAACCATTTATTCAGGTTTGGGAATAAGTGGAAGTCACACGGGGCCAGATCCGGGGAATAGGGTGGATGCGGTAGCAATTCGAACCGCAATTCATGGAGTTTGGCGACTGCAACCATTGACGTGTGTGCAGGTGCGTTGTCATGGTGGAACAAAACTTCTTTCTTGGCCAAATGTGGTAGTTTTTTCTGGATTTCTTCACTTAATTTTTGCAGCAAGCTTGCGTAGTACTCTCCATTGTTTTTCCTTTTTGCAGATAATCCACTAAAATAATCCCTCGAGCATCCCAAAAAACAGTCGCCATCACTTTGCCGGCCGACAAAACCGTTTTTGCTTTCTTCGGCGCAGGTCTTCCGCTCTCAGTCCACTGCTAAGATTGTTCTTTTGTCTCGGGAGTATAATGATGTATCCAGGTTTCATCGACTGTTACATAACGCCGCGAAAACTCGTTAGGATCTCGGTTAAACAGCGCCAAACACTCCGATGAATCGTCCACTCGACGTTGCTTTTGGTCAACAGTGAGCAAACGCGGCACCCATCGCGCGCAAAGCTTTTTCATTCCCAAATGTTGGTGCAAAATATTAAAAACGCGTTCAGATGAAATGCTCACCATCTCTGCTATCTCTCGCAACTTCAAGCGCCGATCATTCAATACAATTTTGTGAATTTTTTTGATCATGTCCGGATTCGTGACTTCATTTAGACGGCCAGACCTGTGGGCGTCTTCGCAGCTCTGTCTTCCACGTTTAAAATCAGTAACCCAGGTGTTAATTGTACTCAATGCAGGAGCAGAATTACCTAAAATACTGTCTAGCTTGGTTTTAATCTGGGTTGCTGTTTTCTGTTTTAAAACGTAAAACTTTATCACCGCACGAATTTCATTTCTTTCCATTGTTAAGAAAATTTACGACAGAGAAAGTTCTACGTCCTATCAAACAAATTCCACCAGTTCGATTAAATTCAAATTTAGCGTTCTATTTTCAAAAAGATGCCAAAATATAATGTAATATTTTTTTTTTGCGTATCATTTTTTTAAGTTCGTCGTTTCGGCCAGTTATCAATCAGCCCAGGTAATAAGCCAGATGTCCTGTACAAAAATCATAATCATCCGTTCAGCCAATTCCGAGATACAGCAATCGTGCAAACGTTACCCCAGCCGGATTTTAAATATCTTCGCAACCATAGCAAATACAAGTACAAATTAAGTTTTACCATTTATACCAAATAGATACCTAACTATTTAGATAACAATTATTTCAACATACCCGTTAGAAAAAAAAGATCTGGCTGCGGTAACGTTACTCCAGCCGAAACTGTTTTTATCAAATAATTAAAAATCTATCAGCTAACCAAATTTAAGAATCAGCTTACCATTTACAGAAGCTGTATACCTAATTATCTATTGCACTTGGATGACGATTTTCGACATTTTCTGGCTGGGGTAACGCACTCAACTTCTTGTTATTGTCTTACTTTGTCATAGTATATCTACAAAACACATGAATAAATATTACAAATAAATAAAAAACACAACCTTAATAATTTTAAAAAAGCTTAATAATTAAGGTCCAGTCAGTTTTTCAGTTTCAGTTTTCAGTTCAGTTTCCGGGAGTTTTGAAGGTTGTTTTATAGATTTTAACCTACCAAATGACTGGACCATTATGTGTGCATGAATGTGGTAAACCAGAAAAAAAGCTTAATAATATTGAAAACATTGACCATTGACATTTTTTGCTATTGAGATTGCGCAGACGCGCGCTCTGTACAAAATTCGCACGTTATTGTTTTTATATCTATAGGTAGGTATAGGTACACATTTTATGTAGGTAAGTATGTAGGGTAGGGATAGAAAGAAAGAAAAAATAAAAATATTTATTCAGCACTTATTATAGGTATTATTTGGGTACACAGTACGTCTTCTAGATAGTAAAAATGCCGAAACGGATCGGAAGGTATGTAATTTATTTATGAACGAACGCTCGTGTGTGCGTGCGTATGCCCCCCGCCCGCCGCCGCCTGCCCGCGTCCATTCGTTTCGACCGCAAATATTGTTTTGTGTTTTATTTATTTATAATCGTGCATGAAAATGACACAAATTTACAATGTAGATTTTTTATGCCTTAATGATAACGACTATGTAAACTCTAATGATTATAATATATTTTTGAAGCGTTTGTAGCTTGGAAAAACAAAATAATTAAAAATATCAAAACTGCATGCCCTAATATGGCACAAATTTATTTAATGAGCATATGTAAGTGATCCGAGATAGGAAATAGTAATGTAATCAATTGTAATTTTTTTTTGCACTGTTTTTTTCATACTGACCCTATGTCAGTTTGCATTGGCCGAAGATGGCACAAACTGGGTTTGAACACTCCGCAGGCTATCCTAGATATGACACCATAATCAATTTGAACTTTAAATAAATTTTGCCAGTTTTGACTTAAATAAAAACAATCAACCACAAATCATCGAATTGCTGAAAATGCAAGTAACAGATGTGACACAAAACGTATCAATAAGCTTCTTATGTACGACTGTTTCCACAGGCAAAAAATAAGTAACTTTAGCATTTTTGAAACTTATGACCTCAAAATAGCCCAGCGGTATCGGACTAATTGTGGCGTTACGAATGATGGCGAAATTACCTGTCTATTTTAATTGACCGAGCGAAGCGTCTCTGTTTCAGCTTGGCCAAAATTGCTTTTGTATGTTTATCTGTTTGTCTGTCTGTATGTCCATCTGTCTGTTTGTTCCACTCTACAGGTCGCGTTTTTGAACCGATTATCGTGAAATTTTGTGAGCAGGTTCGATAAATTAACATTTTTTTTTGTCGAGTCAGTTTTTTGTAAATTAAAAAAATGACGGAGTTATGGGGGTTGCCAGCTTACATCAATTAAAATAAAAACTAAAGTAAAATAAAATAAAATGTTAAATAAATATTCAAGGGGTCGGGGATCTTTGTGGAGAAAAAATAAAAATAATTATAAAGAGACATACAGACTCGCGAGGTCTACAGCTCACAGAGCCACTAGTGATAATATGGAGTATATCAATTTTATTCTTTTAAGCCTGAAAACACGGCAAATCCCGTTTTTCTAAAAATGAAACCTAGCTAGATCGATTTATTGCCCCCGAATCCCCCTATGTACTAAATAAATGCGAAATTTTGGATGTTTGGATGTTTGTTGCCGAATCACGCTTGAACCACTGGACGGACCGGGATGAAACTTGGCACACATTTAGGTTAGGCCCTGGAATAGGACATAGGTTACTTTTTACCGCGGTAAAACGCTTCATTCCCACGGGAAAACACATTTAACGCGGGTGACTCACACACAACTTCTACGCATGATCATGCAGCTTGTATAAATTTGTAAAACTTATTAAATTTACCTAAAAATTATGATATTATGTTAGCATATTCACTCCGTGTAGGGAAATTGTATTATGATGTACTACCTACCAAATACCTCTTCTTTAAATCTAATGAATAATAAATAACTGGAAATGTTTCACTAGGCTTGATTAAAAAAATAAAACAAATTATGTTTACAAAATTGTATCTAGATACTTAGGTATAATAACCATGTTAAGGAAGAGCGGCATCTCCTGGCACAGGCTGCGCTGTTAGCTTAAAAGGAGATTCCGACTGAATGGTCAAAATATGTATCTCTTTTGCAAATGAAAGTAAAGTATTAGATAAACACACTATTAAAAACAACAAATACGAACAATGGCTGGCATCTCAAACTTCTTGTTCAGATCTTGGATAAATAAACGAAGGAATGAACGACTAAACGAATGAATGACTGAATGAATGAATGACTCACCGCAGGCTTGTCAGGCAGCCTCAGAGGCAGTCTGACGGGCTGGCCCACTTCTATGGAGAATGTGTTGACTCCCATCTCGAACTTCTCGTTGAGATCGTCGACCGTGATGTCTTTGCGGCCGGTCGTCTTTACGTGGTTCTGGTAGTATTCACCACCAGCCTCTGTGATTGAACACATGAGTTAAGAAGGAAACGTTTTGTTTTTATTGGATAGTTGACAAAAGACAATTTTAATTATTTAGGAAAAAATAGACCGTACTATTTTCCATAATTTAAGATTTATTATTCAAATCAAATCAACGGCCCGTTACAGTCCACTGCTGGACTAATAAGTCTCCTCCACTTAATTGTTTGGTTTTGCCATAATCTCCACGCTTGGCAGGCGGGTTGGAGATTGCAGATTAAAAGGTTACTGTATCAGAGAGCGCTGCTGCACGTTCCCTGTTCAATGTGTAGTCCCTAAGTCGCCTCTTACGACACCCACGGGAAGAGTAGGGGTTGGTGACTAATGTATTCTACTCTGCCGTCACCATACGGCTGGATTTATTATTACGAATAATCAAACATCATACAGAGCAAGTGAGATAAGTGGTCCTAACAAAGTAAATGCTCGCAGCACCGTCGTGTATGCATGGGATTTCTTTATGTGTATGAAAAGATCGTTAATAATTTGTGTGATTGGATCGCCATCATACTGAGGAAGTTGAAAAGCGATCGTTGTGTGTTTGGATCGTTCTGTGTGTGTATGGATCGTTCTATGTTTGTTTGGATCGTCAAATACCCGGGCGGATGCGCGGCATCAGTGGCGTTTTATTTGTGTATGGGAGTGTGTGTATCATTCTATGAGTATGTTTGTATGTAAACACTTTATTGCACAATAAATGTAACATTACAATAAGAAGTCGCAAGAAAAGTTTACAGTGCAAAAGCGGACTTATCCCGTGAGGGATCTCTTCCAGTCAACCTTTGAGCATTCAGGAGAAAATATGTGAGTGGCAGGCACTGTACACAATGTGCTTATACTGACATTCTATGAGTTATATGAGTATGTATACTCTTATTAACCCCCGACGCAAAAAGAGGGGTGTTATAAGTTTAACGTGTCTGTCTGTGTATCTGTGTATCTGTCTGTGGTATCGTAGCTCCTAAGCGGATGAACCGATTTTCGTTTAATTTTTTTGTGTCATAGATAATTTTATCCCGAGTGTTCTTAGGCATGTTTTATGAAAATCTGTTCAGCTGTTTGAAGATCATCAGCTCTTTTCTAGTTGATGAAGGGATCTGACTAACTTCCTTATGTCCTATCGATTCGACATTTGGTACCGTACCGTGTTACTTTAATTATATTGAAAGAATATTAGTAAGGTAACCATGACCTGATCAGCTGTTTGAAGATCATCAGGTTTTTAATAGTTGATGAGGGGATCTGACTACCTTCCATATGTCCTATCGATTCGAAATTTTTTCAATGATATTGAAAGAACATGGTAAGGTAACCATGACTTTTGACTTTAAATATGACATGTTAGGGTAAGGTTTACATTTCGGATCAATTAGGCTCAATTACCACTGCGGCAGAGTCGAAGCGGCGCGACGTCCACAGTGAGTCGAGTGTCGAAGAGATATCGATCGATAAATAATATGTGGAAATGATGTGTCGCGTCGCTTTGACTCTGCCGCAGTGGGAATTGAGCCTTAAGCAGTGTTGGGCAAAATTGACGATTAAAAGAATTGAGCCTTAAGCTTATGTTTGTGTATTATTACTTCTTAGTCTTATCAATTCTGCTAAAGCTGATCTGTCATATTTTGATTAATGATTTACGAGTATGGACCATTCTGATAGTGATCCTTTTAGATAACTGTACTTATCATAATTTGTAGTTAAGTTGGCGGTACCCTCACGAGACATTAGCGCCATTTCAACGAGCAAACCGTATCGTGCCATCCATCAATTTCTATAATAAAATTAAAATATATAGGAGTTACTCAATCGAGTTTGATGGCTCAACGATAGGTATTATTTTTGACTTTTTAAATATTTGCTTTTTTGCTGCGGGGGTTTTTAATTTTTTTTATACTCAGATCGCTTGCATTTCATACCTAAATAGTCCTTTTGTTGCGTGTTTGGTTCGTTTTGTGTGTGTTGATATTTATGTTTTTTTGTGTATGGGGGTGTTTGTATGTGGATCGTTCTATGTATGTTTGGATCGTCATTTACCTAGGAAGTGGTCTTGATGCATGCCGGGCGGTTGGACAGCCAGCAACAACGTGCCATCCATGATAGCTTTGACGTCGAAAAAAGATTTGTAAAAATCTTAATTCGAATAAAAAAATTTGACTTTGACTTTTGACTTTGAATGTGTATATGGATCGTTTATGTGCAAGCAAATGGATCGTTAGTGTGTCTGGATCTTTAGTGCATACTGCATACCCAGGAAGTTAAATATATGTAATCCTGATGCATCCCAGGCGGTTGCATGGCGTTGGTAGCGTTTTGTTTGCGTGTATCGTTCTATGTAAGGATACTTCATTCATATCATGCCTAAGCAGTGTAACATGTGGCGTCCTTTCTGTGTCCTGTAGGAAATTTACTCTCTTTGACAATAGCTTCGAAGGGTTAATTATAGCGAACCATGTACTTACTTAAATCTTAAGTAGTACATTGGTATATTGCACTCTAGTTGTGTCAGATCAGCTCTTTTGGAGAAGAGAAGGGGCGAGTCGGGCGCTGCTCTGTTTTTCTTACGTGGAGATCGTTCCGTTGGTGTGTGTTTGATTCGTTTTGTTCGTGTATTGTGTTCCCTGAATTGTCTGATGTAGGCTTCGATGTACGTGTGATCACCTAGGAAGTTGAACATGTGATCCTGATGCATTCCGGGCGGCTGCACGGCGTCGGTGGCGGCGCAGAACGCAGCGATGACGGGCAGCGCAATCGTGCGTCCCGCCAGATCTTCTTTCTAAAATACACATTGTAAATGAAGAGGTATAATTTAACGAATCACCTATAGTCAAAAAACGTAACCTAGCGTAGCTACGGGCGGACCGCTACTTTTAAAATACCGCTACTTTCTTTCTAGGATAAAAGTAGGATCTTGGTAGTAACATCGTCAACTGACCGGCACGTAGCACTTGGCGGCTGCTTTGCCGATGGCGGAGTTCTCGCCGCGCGGCCCCATCAGGATCGTGGCCGTCTTCTTGTTCAGCCACTCGAACGCCTTGCCCTGGGACAAATACATAAATAGTTATTTATAGGTAGTTATATACAAACACACACACACACACACTTACACACGCATTTATACACAAATATTGGAGTAGCTGCCAAACATGTCCTTAGCTCTTAAGTTTACTAATGTAACAAAGTACATCATATGGGAAGACACTGGAGCTTGTAACACAGTTTTTAACTAACACAAGCTTCAGGGTTTAATATTCTGAGACATTGTAAAGTTACAAATAAAATTTTTATGTTATTTATTATTATTATCATATTAAACAATATGAAGGTCAAAACCTTGTCAGCATATGTATCTAGGAAACAAATAAACAAAGTAAAGTTCAAAACCTTGCCAGCATCTGTATCTTCTAAACAAATAAACAAAGTGAAAGTCAACACCCTGCCAGCATCTGTATCTTCGAAACCAATAAACAAAGTGAAGTTCAAAATCCTAGCGTTTGTATTTCGTTATGATATGAGCCATGTCTGTGGCAACTGGCTATAGATGCCTCAATAACTGACACTAGTGAAGGATTGTAAGCTCAGTGGGTCAGTAGGGGCTTTTATTGTTATTTTAGGCCTACATCAGTGGGTCAGTAGGGGCTTTTATTGTTATTTTAGGGTTACATCAGTGGGTCAGTAGGGGCTTTTATTGTTATTTTAGGGCTACATCAGTGGGTCAGTAGGGGCTTTTATTGTTATTTTAGGGTTACATCAGTGGGTCAGTAGGGGCTTTTATTGTTATTTTAGGGCTACATCAGTGGGTCAGTAGGGGCTTTTATTGTTATTTTAGGGCTACATCAGTGGGTCAGTAGGGGCTTTTATTGTCATTTTAGGGCTACATCAGTGGGGAGGGCGGGGATTATTATGTCATTGGAGGGTTTTGTCAATGAAGAAACTTCCGCACTGAGGGGGTAAATAATGCCATTAAGGAGATTATAATTACATTAGGGTGCTTGTAATGTCAGTGTTGGCTACGTCAGTAGGTAGCTAATGTCAAGACTTTAGTGACAGTTGGAAGCCTTATGTCAATGAGGGATTATAATGTCAGTGAAGGGTTTATAACGTCACTGCATAGTCCCCCATGTCAGTGGGGAGGGCCTTATGTCAGTGAAGAATATAACGGGGCTATCTCAGTAGGGTTGCCCATGACGACGTCATTCTTATAGAGAACTGTGACGTCACTGGTTTTGAAGCGTTATTAAAGGACTGTGACATAAGTGGGAAGCTTATGGTTAGTGAACGAATTTAGTGGAGGCTTTTAGTGTCAGTGGGCACTTTTAGTGTCATAAAGTCAAAGTCAAAGTCAAAATAATTTATTTCCATAGGATGTTATTACATCACTTAGATCCGTCATTACATTTTTTTTGGGTGAGTTCACTAACACAATGGCGGAATCTGTGGAGAAGAGCTCACCGAAGAAACTCCACAGTCGTCGCATCTTTTGCGTTTCCTTTTTTAAATAGAATATTGTCAATTACAAAATTAATGCTTATTACATATCGAAAAAGCCTGCTACTCAAACAATCTATTCCCATGGACACCTATCTTCTAAGTTATCAGATATCCTATAGTAACCTTTTTTATACAATTTCTGTTTTATAATTATTTTAAACTTGTCTAAAGGCAAGTTTTTAATATCAGTAGGGACCTTATTGTAATAGCGTATACAATTGCCTTTAAAAGAATTACTAATTTTATGTAGTCGGCTGACATAAGCAACCAACTTGTCTTTATTTCTAGTATTAAAATTGTGTATATCACTGTGCTTCTGAAAATTACTTATATTTCGTTTTATATACACAAGATTGTCATAGATATATTGAGACACAAATGTCAGAATATTGATTTCTTTAAATTTTTCCCTCAGTGACACTCTAGGCCCTAATCTATAAATTGCACGAACAGCCCGTTTCTGCAAAATAAATATACTATTAGCATTCGCAGCGTGACCCCACAATAAAATACCATAGGTCATTAGACTATGAAAGTAACTGAAGTAGACTAGTCTAGCGGTGTCTACGTCGGTAAGGGCTCTAATTTTTTTAACTGCGAACGCTGCTGAACTCAGTCGGTTCGACAATTTATTTATATGAGAATCCCATTGTAGTTTGGCATCTAAAGTAATGCCCAAAAAGACAGTCGAATCTACAAGGTCCAATTTCTGTCCTTTTATAAATATATCTGTAGTTACCGGTTTCACATTGGGTAATACGAATTTAATACATTTAGTTTTCTTTTCATTAAGTAATAGATTATTAACAGTAAACCAATTCACTATACTAGAGATAGCATTGTTTACGTCGTCATAGTTTGATTGTTGTCTTTTAACTTTAAATATCAAAGAAGTATCATCGGCAAACAATACTAACCCATGTTTTGCTTTAACAAGATAAGGTAAATCATTAATATATACTAAAAACAAGAAAGGTCCAAGAATTGAACCCTGCGGGACGCCCATACTTATTGAAGATCCGGGTGATCTTTTCCCATTAACATCGACCATCTGAACCCTATCTGTTAGATATGACTCCAGAAGGCCAAGAGCCACGAAGAAGAAGACAAGAATGTCATGATGGACGCAATCAAAAGCCTTGGATAGATCGCAGAATACACCTATTGCATCCATTGCGTCTTCCCAGGCACCAAAAACATTGTCAATTAGCTCAACACCAGCGTCGGCTGTTGAACGACCCCTTGTGAAACCAAACTGAGCAACATGAATTAAATTATTGACATAAAAATGACTCTGCAATTGATTAAGTATGAGTTTTTCAAATATTTTGCTAAGAGTTGGTAGTATCGATATAGGTCTAAAATTTGTGGGGTCTGATGTACTACCGGCTTTGAATAAAGGTATCACTTTACTTAGTTTCATCAAGTCAGGAAACACACCATTATCTATACATTGATTAAATATGCAACAAAGGTGAGGTGCGATACAATCTATAATGGAACTTATAATTTTTACAGATAGACCATGGACGTCAGCCGTCTTTTTCATTTCCAGGGATTTAAACGCTTTTACAATGTCCTCATTCTTTACGTGCCTAAATTTAAAATCTGTTTTACATTCCTCAAAGTTCTGCTTAAGTATAGATTCAGCAGCAGTGGGAGATGAATTTAAAGACTTGGTTGTTGAAACTGGAATGTCCGTAAAGAAATTTTCAAAGGCTTTTGCTACTTCTAGGTCTGTACTTAACAATTGATTATCTATTTTAAGCTTGAAGTTATTATGTGTAGCTTTGGCCTTTCCAGTCTCGCTATTTATAATTTTCCATGTCGTTTTCATTACATTGCTACTAGATTCAATTTTGTTTTTAATGAAATTGGATTTAGCTACGGCACAAACGCGTTTAAACATTTTTGAATAACTACGAACATAATCTAGAAAGGCCGTACTTTTGTTATATGATTTCTCTTCATAGAGTTCATATAATTTTCGTCTGCTCCTATGAATTCCCGCTGTCGCCCAATCACTAAACAAAGCTTTGTTATTAACTTTTATAGTTTTTGATTTAAATACCGTATCATATTCATTTTTGACAAAGTTAAATACTGAGTTATACAATAAATTTGGATCGTCACTGTATGGTATTTCCGATAATTTATCTAAAATATTATTCCTATAGTGTTCTAGCCGAGTGTCACTAATGGGGACACATGTAATATTCTCTTTTTGGTCCTTTTTTATTTTAATATTGAATATACCTATCTGACCAGAGTGATCAGAGGTTAATTTATTGATGACCGATTTGTAAGTAGGCGTAATGTTAGAAAATATATTATCAATGCAAGTAGCAGATGTTGCAGTAATTCTAGTAGGCTCCAAAAAAAGATAGTTCATGTTGTGACATAAAAATAAAGATTTAAATCTAGTACAAGTATTATTATCCTCTAACAGATTAACATTAAAATCACCACAAATTATAAAAATTTTGTTTTTATAGCTGATTTTAGTCAACGCTTCATCCATTATCTTTTCGAATAAATCAAAAGATGAATCTGGTGGTCTGTATACGCTCATTACAATAAGTTGTTCAAGTTCAATACAGGCTATTTCAATAGTACGCTCAACAGACAGGCTCACTATGTCAACTCGTTCCTTATATTTAAAACTATTATTAACAAGTATTCAGGAGCCACCGCGTTCTGCTTTTTTTCTGTTGAACGAACTAGCTACGTGGTGGTTATTAAAGCTGAACATGAACTGATAACTTTTTAAAAAGTGCTCTGTAATACATAAAATATCAATATTATTACAGTTCATGAACAACTCAACTTCTAATTCCTTGCTTAATATGCCCTGTATATTTTGATGAACCACGTTTAAAATATTCTTGCTTTTACATTTATTACTAGTAACTTGATTTAATGGGCAAGATGAAGGTATATTTATACAAACATTAGGGCTACTGCCAGAGTTACTCTCTGTTGTCCTATGGGTTACTCTCTGTTGTCATTCGGGGCTTTTAGTGTCAGTGGGTGCTTTAAGTGTCATTGGGAGTTTTTAGTGTCAATGGGCGCTTATAGTGTCATTGGGGTCTTTTAGCGTCAATGGACGTTTTTTGTGTTATTGGGGGCTTTTAGTGTCTTTGGGGGCTTTAAGTGCCTCTATTGCAGGGTTTACCTCTTGAGTGATCTCGGGAGCTCCAGTTTCAGGGTTGAGTTTAGCGGACAGGATCTCCACCGGCGAGATGTTGAAGCTGTCGTCGGCTCCGGGCGCGAGGTTGCCCATGATGACGTCAGCGAGCTCCTTCACGTCATTCTTCATGCGGAGGAGGCACGCGCCCGAAAGGGGCTCGTCACATGGTAGGCCTGCATGAAAAGTCATTTTTTTATCAAGTACTAGCGGTCCGCCCGCGACTACGCTCGCGCTATGTAAGATTTTCCCGTGGGAATAAGATTTTTCTCAGTAAAAAGTTAATCCAGGTTACAAACTATCTTCATTCCAAATTTCGTACAAACCCGTCCAGTAGTTAAGGCGTGAAAGCGGAACAAACATCCAAACATCTAAACATCCAAACATCCAAATATATTTTCACATTTATAATGATCTATCCGATCGATTTCGGCCATGACGACCACTTCTACTCCTAGTCAGTCGGGCGCTGCTGGTGCACCCAAAGATGGCTTATGTAGGTGATCTTCGCAGCAAACTTCCGTGCACAGTGAGGGCACGTGAGCACGACCCTTACATAGTTAATCCATTAGTAGAAAGTAACAGGACAACTGGCCTCATTCTTCTTACAAGCATTCATTTAACAAGAAAATGACAATAACAAAGAAAAACGACACAACAGGCCTACTTATTTCTAAAGAAATATCTTCCAGCAGACCTACTACAAGCATATGACAGCTGTCAAAATTCAAACGGTCATATCTCGGAAACTATTGGTTCTAGACCACGGTGTATAGGGACTGACAAAAGGTCTGGACAATGAAGACCTCGTCGAGACCTTTCATTGGTCCCTACACTCCAGTGGTCCAGGACTAATAGTTTCCGAGATATGAGTTTTAGTTTTGACAGCTGTCATCGAAAATTTTGATCTCGTCGACACCTTTCATTGGTCCCTACACTCCAGTGGTCCAGGACTAATAGTTTCCGAGATATAACTGTTTTAGTTTTGACAGCTGCTATCGAAAATGAAGACCTCGTCGAGACCTTTAATTGGTCCCTACACACCAGTGGTCCAGGACTAATAGTTTCCGAGATATGAATGTTTTAATTTTGACAGCTGTCATCGAAAATTTTGATCTCGTCGACACCTTTCATTGGTCCCTACACACCAGTGGTCCAGGACTAATAGTTTCCGAGATATGAGTTTTAATTTTGACAGCTGTCATCGAAAATTTAGATCTCGTCGAGACCTTTCATTGGTCTCTACACTCCAGTGGTCCAGTACTAATAGTTTCCGAGATATTATGAATGTTTTAGTTTTGACAGCTGTCATCAAAAATTTTGATCTCGTCGACACCTTTCATTGGTCCCTACACACCAGTGGTCCAGGACTAATAGTTTCCGAGATATAACTGTTTTAGTTTTGACAGCTGCTATCGAAAATGAAGACCTCGTCGAGACCTTTCATTGGTCCCTACACACCAGTAGTGGTCCAGGACCAATAGTTTCCGAGATATGACTGTTTTGACAGCTGTCATCGAAAATGAAGACCTCGTCGAGACCTTTCATTAGTCCTTTCCCTACACACCAGTGTTCCAGGACTAATAGTTTCCGAGATATGACCGTTTCAATTTTATAGTTTATTCGTCGCTCTTACGGTGAAGGAAAACATCTCGAGGAAACCTGCACACTCCAAATTCAAAGGTTGTGTATGAAGTCAACCAACCCGCACTGGACCAGCGTGGTCGACTAAGGCCTGATCGCTCTAATTCCGGGTAGGCTCGAGCCCCTTGATGGGGACGTATATGAGCCGTTGATGATGAAACTCACGGTGACGACGGTGGAATTAAATTGTTCACGGTTTTATCAAGGGAGTCTTTCTTTAGTATTATCAGAAGAGTATTTAAAAAAAAAAACGGCCAAGTGCGTGTCGGATCACGCATAAAGTAGGGTTCCGTAGTCATTTTTGACACCTTTCCTGTTGTTTATAGTTACTGTTCTTTTGGAAAAAAAGTATATATTTTTATTTTATTTATAATTTCAAAAGTATTCATCACAAGATACCCGAAACAATTTTAATTAAAAGTTTCCGCGCCAGTTTATTTACGTGAGTGATTTGAAGTTTATAGGTTCAAGAATTTAGAAATTACAGGGGGGGGGACACCGTGTTAACGAATTT
This sequence comes from Carpatolechia fugitivella, assembly GCA_951230895.1. Lineage (NCBI taxonomy): Eukaryota > Metazoa > Arthropoda > Insecta > Lepidoptera > Gelechiidae > Carpatolechia > Carpatolechia fugitivella. The sequence goes on along the minus strand of OX579671.1, from coordinate 814,010 downwards.
GGCGTGCTATATCTCACATATGGTAAAGCTGATAAAAAAATGTTGTACGGAAACCCAACTTTATTTTTAAAGACGATTTCAACGATATCCCACACAAGGGGGTCGGGTGTGCTCAAAAAAAATAATTTACCCCCACTTTACATGTATGGGGAGGTACCCTTAAGAAGGAGTAATTTTAATTTTTTGTATTTTTAAAATTGAGATCTATATCCAAAGTATCGTCGAACCAAGTTACATGTAAATCGGTTCATAAACGTAGAAGATATTGTGCTGTGACAGACTGGGACAGACAGACGGACTGAACGATCTTATAAGGGTTCCTTGTCGGACTACGGAACCCTAATAATTAGCTTTAATTGTCCCTCTGTTTTTTTATACTGTGGGATTCTGATCAAAGTATGTATCAATCTTGCCAACAACGAAACAACAATACCATGTTGGCCGTCTGATATTCGTACACTGTGGCATTTTGTAGTTGGGTATGCGCTACGCTTGACATAGAAACGCAACGGGTTAGCTAACTCATCACATAATTTTATATATAAACCAACAAAGACTAACGCAGCGGCCGCCCATTTCATTCTTTGCTAATTTACGAGAAACCTAATTAAAAAGTTCTAACTTTACACCGTGAAATTTACATAGTTTTGTTCCCGCCGTGTAGTGATAGTACCCGTCAAACTGAACAACTTTTCACGAAAAAAAAATTTCCTGCGACAAAAAAATTTTTGGTCTCTCCATACAAAGTGAGACTCCCGACCGACCCATTTTGTATGGAGAGACCAAAAATTTTTTTGTCGCAGGATTTTTTTTTTTCGTGAAAAGTTGTTCAGTTTGACGGGTACTATCACTACACGGCGGGAACAAAACGATGTAAATTTCATGCTGTATATATAGGTATTGTTTGTGATATTTCCGTTTTGCCAATTTAGATAAGATAGTTTTATTTTCTTTGTTGCCCATTATGAATTACACACTCACAGCAACAATAATATAGGTAGGTGCCCTACACGAATGAATAGAAACAAAATAAAGCTTTATTTACATAAATTAAAAATTTAAAAACCCCCGAAGCAAAAAAAGCAAAAATTTAAAAAGTCAAAAATAATACCTATAATGATTGTTGAGCCATCAAATTCGATAAAGTAACACCTATATATTTAAATTTTATTATAGAAATTGATGGATGGCACGATATGGTTTGCTCGTTGAAATGACGCTATAATGTCGCGTCGCTCACAAGCTCGGTGTGCCAGACAGGCTCGTGCGTCTTGTACGAAACTTTTTGTCGAATCGTCGCTTACGCTACAGAGTGGAAGGTGTCCTCACTTCCTCTCGCCCCGTTAACGCCGGTGTCCCTCAGGGCTCCGTGCTCTCGCCCCTCCTTTTCGCGTTCTACACGAGCGACTTACCGAAGACCCCTCATTCACAGATCGCTCTATTTGCAGACGACACTGCAATCTATACCTCTGAAAGAGACCCCTCCACCCTTGTCTCTAGACTCCAAGCGGCTCTAGACGCCATCGGCGACTGGTTCCGCAAATGGAGAATAGAAGTCAATCCCGATAAAAGCACAGCAGTGCTCTTTCATCGTCGCGCTCATGTTCAGAGATATCCAAGCGTCTCTCTGTTCGGTCGCCAGATTCCGTGGTCCGACCGCGTCAAGTACTTAGGCGTCACTCTCGACTCTAGGCTATGTTTCCGCTATCACTTGCAAAACGTTCGCAACCGCGCCGCGTTTATTATAGGCCGGCTCCACTCCCTCCTTTGCAAACGGTCGAAGCTCTCCCTACGTAGTAAGGTCCGTCTTTATACCGCTTGCGTCCGTCCCGTAATGACATACGCGTGTCCGGTGTTTGCTCATGCGGCTCGTTCCAATTTGAGTCCCCTTCAGGTGATTCAAAATCGTTTCATGCGCAAGGCCATAGGCCGGCTCCACTCCCTCCTTTGCAAACGGTCGAAGCTCTCCCTACGTAGTAAGGTCCGTCTTTATACCGCTTGCGTCCGTCCCGTAATGACATACGCGTGTCCGGTGTTTGCTCATGCGGCTCGTTCCAATTTGAGTCCCCTTCAGGTGATTCAAAATCGTTTCATGCGCAAGGCCATAGGCCGGCTCCACTCCCTCCTTTGCAAACGGTCGAAGCTCTCCCTACGTAGTAAGGTCCGTCTTTATACCGCTTGCGTCCGTCCCGTAATGACATACGCGTGTCCGGTGTTTGCTCATGCGGCTCGTTCCAATTTGAGTCCCCTTCAGGTGATTCAAAATCGTTTCATGCGCAAGGCCATAGGCCGGCTCCACTCCCTCCTTTGCAAACGGTCGAAGCTCTCCCTACGTAGTAAGGTCCGTCTTTATACCGCTTGCGTCCGTCCCGTAATGACATACGCGTGTCCGGTGTTTGCTCATGCGGCTCGTTCCAATTTGAGTCCCTTTCAGGTGATTCAAAATCGTTTCATGCGCAAGGCCACGGGCTGTCCGTGGTACATGCGCAATAGGAATCTCCACATTGACCTCGAGGTCCCCTCCATTAAGGAGTATATGCGTCAAGCGTCTAAACGTTATTTCGATTCGGCCGTTACTCACCCGAACTTTCTGGTGAGAAAAGCGTCAATTTACTTTCCGCATCCCACTACACGATTCAAGCGTCGTCCTAGACACGCTCTCACAGATCCGGACGATGAGATCACCGTCGCGATTAAAGCTGCCATTGCGTGTAGGCCAAACACTACTACAGAATGCCCTTCAGGTAGCAACCGCCCCCGCCGGCGGGGACGTGGAACTAATAGTAGAATTAATTCAGTAAGACCCGGTAAGGTCATTCTTCTCCGACGCGCTTCTCGCCCTGGCAACGTTCTGGGCGCGGTCCGAGCCCGTCTGAGGGCGCCCCCAGATACGTTGTCATAAAATTCGTAAGGGGTACGAGCCTTCTGCTCCCCCGCAAGTCCGCGCCCACTATATTACCACTCTGGTATAAATAGTGATTAGGTCGATCATTTAAAATAAAAAAAATAAGATGCGAAGTATATCATTTCATTCATTCATTCGTGCGATCGATTTCGTGGCGGAAAAAAATGACGTGCGTCCTATCCTACCTCTGTAAGCGCCCGCGCGCGACTGATTTCTGCCCCCGAGACCCGCGAGTCAGCGACACGCTCGAAATTCAGTAGGTATTTTGGACTTGTATAGAAATGTATTATTATTAACAAAATAAGCAACGGTCACAATCTTATGTCACGTCTATGATTACTGTATATTTTTTTCGTAAAAACTAGTTGGTTTTTCCATAAAGAAAGACAGATCAAAGTAAGAAAAAGGAGCTGAAATTCTATCGAGCGAAATTAATCCAATCGTGTTCTGAAAATGAAAAGCAACGGCCCATATAAATTATCCTCAACTGTCATATACATTTAAACCAATCCAAAATCACGAGATTTTCTTTTGGAAAAGACGAAACAAAAAAGCGCGTTTTCCGTATGAGCTGAGGTCACACTCACCGTTCTCATCGCATCCATGAGGATCGAAGAAGTAGAGGTGATCGTCGTGTTTCCACACGGCCACGGAGCCGCCGCGCGCGGTCACCACGGCCGCCTTGTTGTGCACGAACAGCGCCTTCAGGGAGTCCTTCAGGGACATCACGTCACTGCCTGGCTCCGGGTTCAGCACGCCTGGAACAAAACCAATGATAGATAAAAACTTCATCATCATCGTGTGGGTTGTAAGGTCGACAACCGACCCCAATATTACATTTAAACAGATTGTTCTCTCGTACTCTATTTATGTTAATAGTTCAGGTAGATTGTGAGAGATGGCACTGTACTAAATTATATTATTTGAAATTGACTCAAAAAACTATTCTCAAACATACGAAATACAGTGATCATGTTAACTTCACCACAAATAGTTATCTACGTAATTTCACAAGACATTAATCACACCGAAATCACTCGTAGTTAGTTTGACGGATAATTTATCAAAAGACAAACCAGTATATAAGTACTCACCGGCACATCTAACCGCCCACCCTTCATTTCAGGGAATACTCGTGATTCTTTATAATTCTATTAGTTATATCTAATATTACTTAAAAAGTAGTCAATTTAACGTTTATTTAAGTGTCTTTAATTTATCGTAAAATTATCAATAAATCATTTGTAATGTATAACAATAAGCGTAGTTAAAAATTAACCCGAAATACAAGGGTGGGCGGTTAGATGTACCGGTGAGTGCAGTATATTGTTGTCTAAAACGACCTCGATGTATCCAAATGACTACGTTTAAATGCAACATTGATGTTACCTTGATTGATTGATTGATTGAGCGTCGGTGGTCTAGTGGCTAGGGCCACTGCCCTTCGTCCAGAAGACGCGGGTTCGATCTCCACCACGTATACTTATGTGTTTTAGAATTTCAAATTCGTACTACGTTTATTCGACGCTCTTACGGTAAAGGAAAACATCGTGGTGAAACCTGCACACTCTTGCGAAGAAATTCAAAGGTTGTGTGTGAAGTCGACCAACTCGCACTGGGCCAGCGTGGTCGACTAAGGCCTAATCGCCCTAATTCAGGGTAGGCTCGAGCTTCTCGGATGATGTTACCTGCAACAGTAAGAATTAACGAATAATATCACAAAATGCACTCACCGCTATATTCACTATCCAAGATATCGGTCTCAATGCAGTCGTACTCCGATATGTTGAACCTGGGCAGCACGTCCGCCGCCGCTAAGGTCCCGGAAGGTCCGGGACCCGTTTCTTCTTCTTCTCCCTCGTTCTCCTCGCTGTTCCTGGCCGGCTGCTCCAGGTTGATGCCCATCTTGTCGAGGTTCTCCATCGTTTTCTCGTAGAGAATGTCTCCGCGGATTAGTACCTGCAGATAATTAAAAAGTATTTTTCATCACTCATACTCTGAAAGTAGTTCGGAAGTTGCCTGAGGAACGGATTGAAGGTAATACTTTTCAGCCCGGAGGGAGAATCACTTTCAACTGACAGCTGTCATTCATTCATTCATTCTCATTCATTCTGGCTAATTATTAAGCGCCCACTACACTCTCGTCCGAAGTTCTTCGAAGAAGTCTCACGAAGTGTCAAATTGGTGTAAAAGTGAAGCCCGAAGTTGCACGAAGTGCCTCTCTATACTCTCGTCCTCGACTTACTTCGATCAACTTCGCGAGTAGTGTAGTGGACGCTTTAAAAAAAAACTGGTTCTAATTTCACATTTCTATTGAACTATGTTCCATCTTTCTATACAGCCACTCAATTACAGCGCAATGTTAAATTGAAATAACATAAAGTTAAGTATTAATTCCCCTCCTATAACAATGTACTATTGACCCCAGGATTTAAACAACAAAACAAAAATGCCAATTAAGCAATTTTTTTTACGTTTAAACTAACAACGACATATTTTATTATTTTATTATACGTGATTTTTACTCATTATTTATTCAAACCAACGAACTACAAATCATGGAAAGCAAGCGCCTAGCAAAGCCCGCTAACTAATTCGCACAATTAATGTTGACAGACGACGTTGTTGACAGACAGGCAGATGATGTCGCTGCTGTACATTGAAGCTTACTTTCCACGTTCTTACAAACCGAGTCACATAAAACATCATTGTACCGCGTATTCGAATGTCGTATGGTATAGTTTTGCTTCTTTGGTATTCATTTGGTGGGGTCAAGTTTCAAGCGTAGTTACTCTTCTAGACTATAGATAATTCGTTGATTTAAACGGAAACACTCACGTGTTGGCGCGTGCGCAGCGAGCCGCTGTCCGCAGTGCTCGGCGGATCACCTTGCGGGTGGTGGTGAGTGACCGCCGGCCACCCTGAAGACGATCCTCGTACAGGATCGAAACGTTGGAAGACAAAGTTTCCATATTTAAGTGAGTGTTTCCGTTAAATAATAACAACGACATGTGAACTGTTTTTAAATGTTTCACCTCAACACTCAATATCTCTTTACCTCATCAACATCAGCTCGTGTATGTCCATCCATTGAGCTGGCTGCCACCGTGATAATAGCGGCTGGCTATTAAGGTAAGCTCAGCTTGCTCAGAAGAAGAAGACTGCAATACTCTTACCTCGTCAATCGAGGCCGAGGCGAGGTCGCTGAGCAGCTTGTTATTATTATTATTATTGTTGCTGTTATTAATATTGTTGTTGCTGTTACCTCGTCAACATCAGCCTGCGTCCACTGGACGGGATCTATCTGCGTTGCCATGGCGATAAGATAAGTCTTTATTTGACAAAAACACGGTACAAAAGGTGGTACAGTAAAAATAAGGAACATACATGTTTTGCCATAAAAATAAATAGCATGCAAATACAAGTGGAACATTTCATATCGAACAGTAAACTAAAAACAAATTGTCAAATTATTTCATTTATGTCATTATGATGGTCGCTGTCTGTGTAGCTGTTATTATTAATGTCGTTACCTCGTCAACATCAGCTTGCGTCCACTGAGCGGGATCTATCAGCGTTGCCATGGCGATGGCGGCTATGGAGGTGGGCGTGGCTTGCTTGTTGCGGTGGTCTTCGGGGAACCTGTCGTCTCCCTCGTGGAACGAGCCGCGGATTATCCAGCGGTTTGGACCAGCGGCTGGACACAAATTTTATTATTATTTTAACTTTTTAGAGTTCCGTACCCGACTGGTACAAACGGGACCCTAAGTCTCCACTGTCAGTCCGTAAGAGGTAGACAGTTAAAATCACAGTGTGTAATATTGCCACTACACCAATCATAAAATATACTTGTCTGATGACACGAAACTCTTCGTGCGCGAGTGCGATTTGCACTTGGCGTTGTTTATATTCAGCGATGGTCTACTCAAATGCTGCGTATTTTAGATGCAAAATGGCAGTTTGGCATAGAATCATGGGATCCAAACTTGGCTTCAACAAAATTATGCATTAATTAATTCATGCGATTGTTCTTTACTTCTGATGATGATAATGTGTCAACCTTCTTCTTGTTTCTATGTGCGGTTCATAGGCTCACCCTTCATATTGTTGACAGGCTCGGGCCTCTCTCCCAGGTCCCAGACGCCCACGTCGGAGATGCTGTAGGGCTTCCTCTTCAGGTCCCTCTTATCTACACCACTCACCCTTCATATTGTTGACAGGCTCGGGCCTCTCTCCCAGGTCCCAGACGCCCACGTCGGAGATGCTGTAGGGCTTCCTCTTCAGGTCCCTCGTGTTGTCGAGGAAGTGCTCGCACAGACCCGCGATGGAGGGGAATGAGAGAAGGCACGCCTTGCCACCGCCTTGCAAACCCACCTAACACAGGTACGGAATATGCATTAAAAATGTTTTCCATAGTTCGTCTGAAAGTATCAAAAATAGAATACTGGCAGTCAAAACAGAATCTAAATTAATCGAAAAAGAAACTAAATACAAAATCACACTAATATTATAAAATGTGAAAATATATTTAAATGTTTGATCCGCTTTCACGCCTATACTACTGAACGGATTTGTATGTTTGGAATGGAAATAGTTTGTACACTGGATTGACACATAGGATACTTTTAACGGGAAAAAGACTTATACCCACGGGAAAATCTTGCATAACGCGAGCGTAGCCACGGACGGACCGCTAGGACAAAAAAATACCTACCTATACTTCAATTATTTTAACTGTGCACTTCGAGCTGTCAAAATCGTCATGTTGGTGGCATTGAATTCACCCGCCCGCTTACTTCCTCACCTCCTTCGACGCCTATCAAAACGGATACCAAACCTACCAACATGCAAATATTATGACGTTGACAGATGCACAGTTATAAAAATTGGGTTATACTGATATATATCTGTCTCTCTTACAAAAACAAAATTTTCTATGGCGGATGTTTGGCCCGCGTGTCATATGACGGCACATCAGACCTCTCTGTCTAACCATCAACTTTGAAGCCTTATGACTTTGTTTCTGAGCAAGATATGTGAAAAAATATTTTTTTATATGTGTTTGTGACTTTCACAATAATACTAGTATTTTTCGTTCATTATTGTTTTCGAATTATTTTACACTTTTTAGTTTGATGTACTGTGGTGAGCGTCCTCCTTTATGGATGCTAGCTGGCTGTTCGTCCGTTTCGTTCGACTAGTTTATAATATTTGAATATCGAATGGTTTCTTTTTTGTTATTGAGTCGGGTCGCCGTCGTGTCACATGATATCAAAAAGAAATAATTAAGTAACTAAAACTAAATTGCACAAGTATTCATATTCATAGAATAGGCTCTTAGAGCAACGCCCCCATGCTCTTTATTTGGTGGATGGCGCCGCGAGTTTCATTTCTCGATATAGTTAGCTTAGGTTTCGGCTCTTGATGCCCCATTAGAAAAGGGCACAGATGCCTCAAGGAAGAAGGCACGTAAGCAATAGATGTCTTTTGCTGAGCCTGTGAAGTTTTGACCCTGCGTTGCTGAGCAGCAGTCGCTGAGCTTCGTGCAATTCAGCAGGCCGTTTGATCGGTTTGTTATCCGTCAGTTACGTCGTGCAAGATCTACCGTGTCTACGCTGCTAAACCTAGCTAAGTTTCATTTATATATTGAAGAAAAAATGGCCTCCACTTACGATGGTTTAAATACCATTTCAGATGAATTTTTATCCCAGTTTGAAGTCATCTCAGCTTTAAACTCCTGGGACGACAAGATTAAACTTGTAGTGATATAGAACTACATGTCTGGTCCAGCTCTATCGTTTTACCGGTCATCGATAAAAAGTCTGAAATCCTTTAATGAATTTGCCGAGGGTCCAAGGAAAGAGTTTCCTCCGCTTGTCGATTTTACTTCCTTACTCTATTCGGCCAAGCAAGATTTTAACGAGAATCTACTTGACTATGTATATATGATACGGCTAAGCGGCTGTGGTAACCTTTTGGGAGGCTAATCCCGTCTTTCACCGAAGCGTCCGACGTTCACTTATGCCATTATATTCCATTATACAGGTACACTGATTCATTTACTGCAAATGTAACTTTGTAATCCTATATGTAATGCCCCAAGATGTATATGGGGTTACAAAGTTATCTATCAGATGATGTATCTAAAAAACTGGGAAGAAGTTGCATTTTTTTTTAGTTTTTCCTTGATTTATACATTAAACACTAAAAATATTTTTAATTTGAAGCTTCTATGTCTGCTAGAAGTGCCTTAGTTTTGATGATCGGTGAGTCAGTTAGTCAGTCAGTGAGTGAGTGAGTGAGTGACAAAATTAAGAAACTTTGACTAGTTATAATTTTTAAACTGCTGGTTTAAATTGAATGAAATTTGAAATATATATATATGTGTTTATTCAATGCCTGTTTGGTTACTGAAAATTCAGGTTTCTATTATCCACAACGAAGTTATAGGGGGGTCGAAAATGGCCCGAACTGCTTCGAGAAAAGGATGGTACGGCCGTGCCGCTTTTCTGCTCGATTTGGCGGGGGCACGGCAGTGCCCCCAGATTTAACTGAGTTTCTGGTTGTATAAACGAATATAGTTTAGTTTATTGAAAAAAACCAGCGCTCTATAAAAACACCTTAAACTTAAAAACTCCTTTGTATCAAGTATACAGTAATAATATTTCTAGGCAACATTCCACGCGGCTGATCTCTTCACCACTTCACTACTTCAGATGTCATAGATATAGATAGAAACCACTGTATTAGATTATTTCACCAAAATATACAAGGTTATTTCTCAAAACAAGACATTTTGGAAGTTGCGATTTCTGAATTAAATCGTAAAAATAAAAAACCCGACATTATCTGTTTAAGTGAAACATTTATTAAGACGGGAAGCGAAAGTTGTGTAAGTTTGATAGGGTATAAGATAGCAACTACGTATAGCAGGAAAAAGGGTAAAGGAGGTGACACCTGTATATTTACAAGTCATGGTTTAGATTTCCAAGAGTTAGACTTAAGAAAATACGCGATTTTGTGTTCGAATGTTGTGGATTACATGTAAAATCCTATAATTGCTATGTCTTATGCATTTATTGTAACCCAAGTTCAGATAAAACTATATTTTTAGAGTTATTAGAAGAGGTATTACATAAATATTCGAACAAAACCAAAAGACGACGAATAATAGCTGGTGATATTAATATAAACACACTAGTCTCAACTAATGATGTGCCGTTTCCGGTAAATTACTTTTGTGTGGGAATATTCCCTTGAGAACTTAAACAATGGGAAAGTTGTCGAAATGTTGTCGAATGTTGTTGTGTTATTTATATGTCACAATATTAAGTTTTAGGAGACAAATCACAAGTAATATTTGAATACTTACTAACCTAAGAGATTTCGTATATTCCCAATGTTACCGGGAACAATCACCGGAAATTTCCCACATGCCTGGAAATATTCCCAAAACTCCCAAAAAAATGGGAATATTCCCGGGCAGATTCTGAAAGTTTTAACTGTATTTTAATAAGAGAAAAAGAAACACTGACGTTAAATTTAGATAGTTTTTATTCATGTGTGTACAAATATGCGTTATCAATATAATCAACAATTAAACATCAATAAAATTTTAGTATTAACAATTTTAAGTATACTAAAATAATTAACAAATCACAGAACGATCAACATGTTTTTCACAAGTTATAGGTATAAAACAAAGCAACTTTTTTAAAATCCGACCACAAAGATCCAGATTTGTTTTTAAATATCAATAAAATTTCAGTAGTATTAACAATTTAAATTATACTAAAATAATTAACAAATCACAGAACGATCAACATGTTTTTCATAAGTTATAGGTATAAAGCAAAACAACTTTTAAAATCCGACCACAAAGATTCAGATTTATTTTTAACAACGAGGTTTGTATGTTTAAATACGTGCACCAAGTTACAAATTAAATAACAGGTAACTAAAAAAGGACGCTTTCATTGTTGATGACCTTGTTGCCACTCAAATAAAGAGATTCGCAAATAAAGTGTTTTTTAAAGAGGAAGCGAGACAGTTGATCCACATCTTACAGTCAGCAATGAACAGGCAAACATCTACTTGGCTGTATGTAACTAACAAAACCACTAATACCTATACCTATTTGTAATAAAATTACAGTTTTCTATAGTACCAAGCTAAGGCGCGAAAAGAAAAAAAGGCAGACATCAAGGGTCATTTCTGTGTCTGAGTATTGAATATTTGTCTATCTTTGACACCCATACTCGTAGTATAGGCCTTGCCTAGTTTTGGATCAGATGACTGACCGTGAGTGAAATCTCTCACTTAAATAAAATAAAATTGTCTATATCAAAAATAATCAATTTTGCAAATTAAATCACACTAACCAAACCAGCCAACCAACCAACCAAACTAAATTAAAACACTAGGTAAAGAAAGAATTCAATATATTAAATGTTATATGTGTAGGGGAATATTCCCGGGAACATTGGAAACTTTTGGTAACTTACCGGGAATATTCCCATAGGGAAAATACTGGGAATGGGAACATTCCCCACGGCACATCTCTAGTCTTAACTAAAACATCTAAACATCTCATTAACTTAGCAAAAAACTATAATTTGATTCTACATGTTAAAGAACCGACAAGAAATAACAGCTGCATTGACCATTTGATAAGTAATTTTGACGACGCTACTGCTGAATTGTATAATTTATTTTTATCTGATCACAACACTGCTCAAATGTAGCACATTCCAGTCCAACAAAAAAAGGAGCTACGAGTGACTATAATATATTTATAAGAGATTATAGTCAAAACAATTCGGATAAATTTCGGACTCTCTTAGAGCAGCTATCTTTCTCAGACATAGTTAAGGAATCAGATGTAAATAGAGCAATGCAATTATTCTATGATACTATTACAAGAAAAATTTTGAATAGATATAATAAGCCAAAATAGATGACACACACAAGGACTTGTCAAAAGTTGCAAAACAAAAAGGCGGTTGCGCTACCTTTATTACACTAGTAAACGCAGTGAGAGAAACAAAACGAAGGAAGAATATAGAGTATACTCCAAATTATTGCGCAACTGATTTCGTACCTCTCGAAAAATTCATAATAATAAACTGATAATGAATGCTAAGAATGTAGGTAAAATATGCTGGAAAATAATCAAAAATAATACGGATAGTAGTTTTAATCAAGACTTAGAGGAAATAAATATAAATAATAAATTAATTACTGATCCAACGCTAATAGCAAATGAATTTAACAATTATTTAACAAATACAAGGGCTGCTATTTATGTATCCGGAACTGGCCACTTACATAAACAATATTTAAAAAGAAATTATAACATTTAGAAGTAGAACTCTTTGGCTGTAAAATAAAGTTTGTTTCATTCATCTGTCAATTGTTTTTACATAGTGGCGCCATTTTCAAAATTCATTGTCTATCATCACCATGGATTTGACTCGTGAAAATTTTCGTGCTATGATTTATTACGACTTTCGGCGTGGATTAACTCAAAAACAGTGCATGGATCAACTTTTGTCGACTTTTGGGGAGGAAACCCCATCGAAAACCACTGTGTATCACTGCTTCAGTGAGTTTAATCGTGGTCGTCGTATGCTTGCGGACGATTTTAAAGAAGGTCGCCCTAAATCGGCTGTTGTACCACAAAATATTGATGCTGTGCGCGAGCTAATAATGCAAGACCGTCATGTTACATATCGCGAGATAGAGGCATTTCTGGGCATTAGTAGGATGACGAGTATTTATAAAATATTACACGAACATTTGGCTGTAAAAAAAAATTGTTCTCGTTGGATCCCGCACAACTTAACAGTTGAACAAAAACAGGCTCGTGTTGATTGGTGCAAAAAAATGATAGAAAAATACAAATGTGGTACATCAAAAGCTGTTCATATCTACACAGGAGACGAATCTTGGATATATGCGTATGATCCCGAAACTAAACAGCAGTCAACGGTTTGGGTGTTCCAAAATGAGCCAAACCCAACTAAAGTTGTTCGTGCAAAAAGCACTTTGAAGCAAATGGTTGCCTGCTTTTTTGGTATTAGTGGACATGTGGCTACAGTACCACTAGAGAATCGTAAAACGGTTAATTCTCAATGGTACACCACCATTTGCTTGCCAGTTGTCTTTGGAGAAATACGCAAGAACAATCGACAACGAAGAATAACCCTTCACCACGATAACGCCAGCTGTCACACCTCGGCCGCAACAACGGAGTATTTAAATAGTCAAATGATCGAATTGACGGGTCATCCGCCGTACAGTCCCGACTTGGCACCCAACGACTTTTATTTATTCCCAAGCGTGAAGAACAAATTACGTGGACACCGATTTTCGACCCGGGAAGAAGCCGTCGATGCTTTCAAAATGCACGTTTTGGAGATACCCGATACAGAATGGAAAAATGCTACGAAAGTTGGTTTCAACGTATGAAAAAATGCATCGATCATCACACACAAACACAAATCAAACCCGACTAGTCAACAGTATTTATATTAAACCATTCACACCAAACAAAATATTGAATATAATAAGATCATTAAAAAACACAAACGCTACCGGATATGACAATTTATGTACGAGGGTGATAACATTTTGTAGTAATCAGCTTGTGATACCACTGACATACTTGGTTAATTTGTCCATCGAAAAAGGATCGTTTCCAGAACTATTGAAAAAATCAATTGTTAAACTACTACATAAGAAAGGACCTGAGACGTGTATAGAAAATCATCGACCTATCACGTTGATTCCAATTTTCTCAAAAATATTTGAGAGAGCAATGAAAATTAGAATGTTAAGCTTTATCAATAAGAACAATATTTTAAAAGAGGAACAGTTTGGGTTTCAATCAAATAAATCCACGAGTATGGCCATGTTCTACCTAGTGCGTGAAATAATCGAGAACATCAATGCTAAGAAAAGAAATACAGTAGTCTTTTTTTATATGTCCCGTGCTTTTGATTTCGTCTCACATGATATTTTACTTACAAAATTAGAAAATTTAGGTATAAGAGGTATAGCACTAGACTTGCTTCTTACTTAAAAAATAGAAAACAGGCTGTTGAAGTAAAACATTTAGATGCTAAAGGATGTATAGTTTCCAATATGTCGGAATATAGAGTCAATGCCTGTGGTGTGCCTCAGGGAAGCGTACTGGGGCCATTACTATTTTTACTCTACATTAACGACCTTCCTGAGGTAACACAACACAAATGTGTTCTGTTTGCTGACGACGTATCTGTAATAATACTTCAAGAGAATAATTCGATTTGTACAATAAATTACGAACATGACATAAATAATACAGTAGAGACTATAATTTCATGGCTTAACAATGATAATTTATCAGTCAATCTCACTAAGACTTTTATATTCAATTTGGTACACACCGACAAAATAAATTAAATTTGAGTATTAAACGTTATATCTATCTATCTATCTATCTATAATGACGAAAATATTAAAGAAGTTGACAGCACAAAATTTTTAGGCATTACATTAGACGAAAACCTTACTTGGGTAAAGCACATAGAATCTCTAAAAGATAAACTTAATCGTTGCGTATATGTTAAACAGATTGCGAAATGTCTCTTCAATAGAAACCACTCTGGCAGCATATCATGGCTACGTAGCATCGTTACTTAGATACGGGGCTTTAATATGGGGAAACTCTACAGAGATTAATAAATTGTTCATAGCTCAGAAAAAGTGTGTAAGAAAGAGCTATGTGTGGTATAGGACCCCGGGAATCTTGTGCTCCTTTGTTTAAAAGTTTAGGCATTCTTCCATTGCCATGTCTATACATACTAGAGGTAGCCATATTTGTTAAAAATAATATGTCATTATTCAAGCGCACTGCCGATGTTCATAGCAGAAATGTAAGAGACCCAAATAAATTAGTTTATAATAGCATACCACGTCTAACGCTTTATCAAAACCAATGTAGCTCAATGGGTCTAAAGATTTCTAATGCTTTACCAAATGACAAAAAAATATTCAAACACAAACTATTGAAATGGCTAATAAGATTTTTTATAGGATAAGTGACATTTTTATAAATAGACATATTTTATTGTAATATTGTAATTTTTTAGTATTTTATAGTGGTTTTTATTATTTCTTAGTATTAATAATTATGAATTGTAAAGATACAAAACTTTGCATGCTGTTAAAAGTAAAATGTGAAGACATAATTTGTTTATTTTAAGATCTGTATTAACCATGTTTTGAGCAAATAAATATTAATTCATTCACCAACTCCAGCGAATGTAATCAATCTAGTCTATCTCTGTACTAAATTTAATCAAAATCGGTTCATTAGTTTAGGCGTGAAAGCGTAACAGACAGACAAGTTACTTTCGCATTTATAATTAGTAGGGATATTATGGATTAGAATGATGTTTCCTACCCTGTTTCCGAGTTTGTCGGCGGGCCACGGATGGTACAAGTAGTACCGTCCCCCCTCGTACCAAATCGCCGTCTCGAACTCGCCGGGGATCTGAAATAACAAGTACTGATGATGAAAAAAATTTTTTTTTACTGACTTAAGTGTTAAATAATCAGAAAATGGTAACGACAACACGGTAACACAGTCACGCTCTCTAATCCTTGTCCGTCCTTAACACAGGAGATATTATAAGGAGCTATCAAACATCGAATTTGAACCTTATGGACGCGTCGATTGCACAATTTTAGAGAGCACGTAAAACATCCGACTAAAAAATCTCTCATAATATGACATCTGATTCTATGCCCTTATTTTAGGTTATATACTCAAAATAGTATCATTCGTTCTTCTGAATTCATCACCTCTCTTTCATTGGTCATAAAAACGAAAACAGTGACAAAAGTGTACAGGTAGAGTAATTAATGTGTTAAGTGGACAGTGAGTGACAAAAGTGATCCGGTAGAGTTAATGTATTAAGTGGACAGTGAGTGGCAAAAGTTGTCCGGTAGAGTTAATGTATTATGTGGACAGTGGTGACAAAAGTGGTCCGGTAGAGTTAATGTATTAAGTGGACAGTGAGTGACAAAAGTGGTCCGGTAGAGTTAATGTGTTAAGTGGACAGTGAGTGACAAAAGTGGTCCGGTAGAGTTAATGTATGTGTGTGGAAAAATATGTTATATAAAGTATTATTTGAAATAATGACTATATTTGAATTATACCTGTAGTATCCCCGAGTCAGACTCCTTGAAAAACTCCTCAAGCCCGCGGCAAATGTCGAAAACCTTCGGGTTCTTTGACAGTAGCCTGCCCCACACGGCTATGTTCCGCTCCTACAAATAATACAATACAACCAAATATATAGGTACAATGAGAGCGAGCGTCGATGGTCTAGTGGCTAGGGCCGCTGCCTCCTGTCCTGGAGACGCGGGTTCGATCCCCACCACGTACCAAATTTCAAATTTATATGTACGTTTATTCGACACTCTTACGGTGAAGGAAAACATTGTGATGAAACCTGCACACTCCTGCGAAAAAAATCAAAGGTTGTGTGTGAAGTCGACCAACCCGTACTGGGCCAGCATGGTCGACTAAGGCCTGATCACTCTAATTCAGGGTAGGCTCGAGCCCCTCGGTGGGGACGTATAATGAGCTGTTGATGGTAGAACACTAGTCACACGCTCTTAATATATATTTGTCTCATATCTCTAAAGGTGTGAGCAGAGCTTCAGTTGTCTAGTTGTAAAACCACGTTTAGTTTAAATTTTGGGTGTTGGGTATCGTTAACACATAATATAATATAATCGAAATAATATAATTCACTAAAATTGTCACAATTTACTAGTTTGTTACCACGGTTATATTAGCACAAAAATGAAAAAGAACTTCTTCTAGGAGGCGCGCCGGTATATTTGATTTGGTTTTTAGGGTTCCGTAGCCAAATGGCAAAAAACGGAACCCTTATACGTCTGTCTGTCCGTCCGTATGTCACAGCCACTTTTTTCGGAAACTATAAGAACTATACTGTTGAAACTTGGCAAGTAGATGTATTCTGTGAACCGCGTTAAGATTTTCATACAAAAATAGAAAAAAAAACAATAAATTTTGGGGGTTCCCCATACTTTAAGTTAAAGAAATAAAGATTTTTGATTGTTTTTTTTTTGATAGTACTGAAACTCAAATTTTTTTTTTTCATCAAACCCATGCTTGTGGTGGGTCTATGGATAGGTCTTCAATAATGATATTGAGGTTTCTAATACCATTTTTTTCTAAACTGAATAGTTTGCGCGAGAGACACTTCCAAAGTGGACAAAGTTACAACGAACTACAAGAACTTTTATGTTACTTGCTGCTACGGAACCTGCATGGGCGAGTCCGACTCGCACTTGGCCGCTTTTTTTTTATATTACGAACCCGTAAATAATTGTGTCAATTTTAGTGTAGTAAACAATCACGAAAATCTTGAAATATATAATACTAGCGGTCCGTTATGTAAGATTTTCCCATTTTCCCATGTTACAAACTATCTCCATTCTAAACATCCAAATCCTTTATGTCACCGTAAGATTGTGAACGCCGTTACTTTATAATCTCACTCGCGATATTATAAACAATTTACGTATTATTTCTCGTTAGTTTATAATCTTACGATGTCAAACCGTCAAATTGTAAACCGTGTTCCTGATTGGTCGGTTTTGACAGTAGCTACCTACAAAGTGACAGCCAAGAATAGCCGCGCTGGACACGTCAAACGTTTAACCAATCAGCGTGCAAGGTGCGTTCCATCGCATGCCAATTTATAATCAGTTCACAATTTGACGGTTTGAGTATTTTAAGCATGAAGGGGGAAGAAACATGAAACATCTAAACATCCAAATATATTTTCACATTTATAATTGACCGAGCGAGCGAAGCGAGAGAAGCGTCTCTGTTTCTGCTTGGCCAAAATTGCTGGAAGAATTGGACAGACAGGCAGAAAGACATACAAAAGCAATTTTGGCCAAGCTGCAACAGAGACGCTTCACTCGCTTCGCTCGCTCGGTCAATTTTTAATGTAGAGGCGTGTATTGTAGAACTTGTATATAGCAGGTAAACACTTTTGCACATTACGTCTAAGTATACAGATAGTCTACAGAGTTACCAACCTTGTGCCTGTAAGACTTGTCTCTCATGGCGAATGTACTCTTCAGCTCTCCCAGGACGAGCCTCCTGATGGGACCTCGACGCTCCATTAGGGATTCCTGCAGAAAAACAGAACATTATTAAACACTAAAGACGACAAAAACTACGACAACAGCATGTAAAACAACATACTTTGCCCATGTAAAGTAACAAAATAACACAATCTGTTGACGTCGCAATGTCTCATCATGGTCTCCTCATTGTAACAAAAAAAATCTATACACACAACACAAAAGAACAACAAAAACACAACAAAAAAAAAAACAAAAAAAAACATCGAAAGTTAGGTACTCTGAAAAGGTTCCACCCGACTTCGTAGGTCTCATCGACGGTAACTCCATTTCAACAACTTACAATCAGCAAAGCAACAAGAAAACACATAACACATACATGCAACACATCAACATACAACAAACACAAAACACTATAGTACGGCGCACTTGCTTTCTTGCCCAACGCATCGTGCCTCTTCAGTTGCACAACAGAGGACTTAAACATGGCGACCTTCCATGGCGTCGCTGTTGTCGGGCGGCCAAACTCTATTTGTTTGTTCTTGATGAGCTCCTGTCCAATTTCGGTCACAGCGACCGGAGACTGCTTCAAACGAAGAATATCCTGTGGGTAAAAGTCTTCGCAAATTGCAGACACGTAAGCACACCATTAATAGTAGATTTTACTTTTAGCAGCCCGAGCCGAAGGTGAGGGCTGATAGTAATGTTGAGGATAAAATGGTTTTGTGGACGAGTTATAAACTCAGAAACCATAAATCAGAAACATTTATTTGCAGGACATCACAACACAAAACATATGCATATGCAAACTCTGCTTTTCACTTCGATAGCGAGGAAATAAAACAGTAGTATAACATAACATTTTTTTAATTAATCAATTTACAAAATTATCGTAAACTTTGAGATATATTTCCCGAGACTTTGGCGGTAATATCTGTTGCACAACTCTCTGTGCATTAATTTTCATATGCGTATTAGGAGAGAGATCCTTTTCTTCACTGGACATTTTTATACCTGAGTATTTAAAGTGATTTACCTTACAAAGTTCTAACAGAGGAAGCCGCTTCGTACAGGCGTACCTTGTGGTCATTTGAGCTGATTTAGCCCTGTACCCACGTGGTACCGCTCTGCAGATGGGCGGGGGAGGGGGGGGAAAACCGCATCTACCAGGCTGCACTATTACGTCGATATCTGCATAAGTTTAGCAAATAGGTCGTGTTTGGTATCGTTTTCATATAAACTAAGAACGAGGAATTCATTTCTGGAACAAAATTTTCACACTTTTATAGAAAAATAAAGAATTATGCGCAAAAATAGAAGACCAAAAAATATTTTTTGTACAAAACGCTACGCTAACAATTAAACAACAAGGCTACGCTTTATAAAAAAACAAATAGCCCTGTTTATGTTAAATAAATAAATATAAACTTATTTGATATATTTAACATGGAAACCAGTTAAAAAAAAAGAATGCGTCGCGTGGAGGAGCTTTGTTAGGGGATTTGGCATTTGCCGTTCGTTAGTTTATAAGCGCATTGGTATTTGTGTAGATATCAAAACGAATATTATTATATTTGGGCTCTGAGATAGCCACAATTTCAACTTATTTTATACTAACAACCCGCCCCATCTCCGCACGGGCTTTATTTAGAAACCTTTAATCAAACGCTTTTTAATCTCTCTTTCTTTTTCAAAACTACACCCGTGCGAAGCCGGGGCGGGTAACTAGTAATATAATATAGCCTTTGTTACTCAAAGATAATGTAGCATTCTAATGGTAAAAGATTTTTTGAAATCGGTTCAGTTGTTTTTGAGTATATTCGTTACAACATACAAAAATACAAATCTTTCCTCTTTATTTTAATGTGTGAATTTAAATAGATAGTTATTACTATAATTTTCTTTAAAAAGAGGCCAGTCAGAAAGGGGACATGCATAAGCCCTAACGGAAGGACCAAAAACCTTTAGACTTTATAATGACGACTTAGAATGTTCAAGAATATTCAATGATATTTCAGTGATTGCTTGGGTGAAAACCGGCAGAGATCATCGTATGGTACGAAGAACATTGATTATTAATGAAAAGCTGGAAAGAACTCAACTAATGAAGTCTACGCTCCGTCCTAACCCTGTCGAAATCCGAAACAGTGAGAGCTTTTAGCTCGAACTCCAAAACCGCTTTGAAGCTCTAGCCGACTGTGAGACAGTGGACGAGCTTAATAACGGGTTGGTGGAAACTGTCATTGCTGTTGGTTCAAAGTTCTGTAAGACCAGCAGCTAAAGTAGAACACGAAAAATCTCCGGAGCACCGGAAATTAGTGAGTGGCAGAAGCAAAATGAGGTTGCAGTCCTCAGTGGACTTGGCTCAATACAACAAACTCAATAGGCACATCTATGCGACGCGACATCCGCAAATTAAATACCTCGCGTGTTGAAGAGGTGATAGAGCGAAGCAAGGGCACAAAAGTGTTTGCTCGTGCAAACATGTGACACTATAGACAGATCTCTTGATCCACAGAAACCACAAGGTGCCCAGTGAGGATGAAATTACGACTGAGCTTCTAAAAGTGGGTAGAACACTGGTACTGAAAGTCCTTCAGAGGCTCTTCAATTCCAGAAGCGTGGTGGTACTTTTCTGAAGGGAGATAACACCCTTCTGGAACTACAGGCCCATCTCGTTTCTGAGCCATGTTTATATGCTGTTCTCAAGAGTCATCACAAATCGTCTCGAACGTAGGTTTCATGACTTCCAGCCCCCCGAACAAGCCGATTTCCGAAAAGGCTTTAATACCATAGACCACATCCACACGCACCATCAGATTATACAGAAGATCGAGGAGTATAATCTGCCCTTATGCTTAGCGTTTGTGGACTATGAGAAGGCCTTTGATTCCGTTAAAACCTGGGCAGAGCTGCAGTCGCTTCAGAAGTGCCATATCCACTATCGGTATATCAAAGTGCTGAGATTTTTGTACAAAAACGCCACCATGTCAATACGGTTACAGGACGCAAGTATAAAACCAATCCAACTGCGAAAAGAAGAAAGACAGGGAGACGTAATTTCTTCGAAACTGTTTACTAATGCATTGGAGGCTGGAGGACGTATTCAAGCTTGTGTCCTGGAAAGGTTTTTGCATCAATATCGATGGTGAGTACATCACTCATCTTCGATTTTCCGACGATATAGTGATTACGGCAAGGTCTCTTGGCTCGTGGGTAAAATAATTATTAATTTTGATATCTACACAAATACCTATGCGCCTATAACTAACGAACGGCAAATGCCAAATCCCCTAACAGAGCTCCTCCGCGCGACGCATTCTTTTTTTTAACTGGTTTCAATGTTAAATCTATCAAAAAAGTTTATATTTATATACATGTCGGAGATTGAAGGTAGATTGTTCGTAAACAAACTAGTGTCACCTGTCAGTTTGAGTGGTAACGTCAGATTGACGAATGAGTTGATGTAACGGTGAGTGATTGAATGAGTCAACGAAGTGAAGTCCTTTATAAGAGTGCTAGTAGAATGGAACCTTCAGTAGGCTCAAGTCCGCGCCCACTATATTACCACTCTGGTATAAATAGTGATTAGGACCGTCAAAAAAAAAAAAAAAAACCTTCAGTAGGTCCGTGGCAGTCGTGGTAATAACTTGTGTGTCCGTGAGGTTGAGTGAATACTTCGAGAGGACGACGTGCGAGTCCATGTCCATGTGTGGTGATCGAATATGTAATTTTTTTTTTTTATAATAATTTCCGGGCGGGGCTGCCCGTTGTATTTTGGCCAATGTTCAGTGTCTGTTTTCATGCCCGTGTTTCCCAGTGGCATAACTGTTGGTTCTCGGACCTACCTAAAACCCATTTAGGGTGTGATCGGTCCCGATCGCTCATGATAACGACTATGGTTGGATAGTGTTGCTATTTAGAAAGGTTCTGTCCTAAAACCTTAGTATGAAATGCCCACGTGTATTGTGTATAGCTTTCCTGACAAACGTATTGCGTAATCACGTGTCGCATCGTTAGCTTACCTACTGTGATAGTTTATAATCGATCTCAATGGTGTGTCTTTTCATTTTTATTCTTATTTCCCGACACATACACACACATATTTCTACACATATTTTTTTTATAAAGCATGTTGCGGACGGCGGCGCCGCGACCTTGAAAATAAGACCCACGCAGGGAGGCCGTGCGCAACTAGCGACGGCCAACACAAGAAACGCGCCTGATTGGCTATAATTAGGATAAGCTTATTGGTTAAGGATATTGTAAATATTTAATGTAAGCATTATGATTGGCTGTCGTACTGGGACGATTTGATATAAATATAGGCGGGTTCCCCAGTACGGCATCCAGTTCAGTGCAGAGCGCCAAAGTTTTAACTACAAGAATAAGGAAATAAACGGAAGAAGTTTTCATCAGTCAAGGGTGTTTGAATTACATAGTCCTCGACAAAGCATGGCCTTGTTGTTTAATTGTTAGCATACGATTTTGTAGAATTTTTTTTTTTGTTTTTTATTTTTGAGCATAATTCTTTATTTTTCTATAAAAGTGTGAAAATTTTGAAACAGAAATAAATTCCTCGTTCTTAATTTATACGAAAACGATACCAAACACGACCTATTTGCTCAACTTATGCAGATATCGACGTCATAGTGCAGCGCGGTAGATGCCACCCGGCATCACATGATATCCTCGTTCCACACTCTTTAACACTACACAACAGACCACCAAACAGCACTACCCCTGAACAGGTTCCACCCGGCATCACATGATATCCTCATTCCACACTTTTTATCAGCACAACACGACACCACAAACCACCAAATAACATGCACAAAAAACAATGTCATCATCACTACAATAATGCTTCGTCACAACACTCGAAGTCGATAGGTTTAATGATTATCTTAGACGCTACAAATAGTGCAGTCGCAGTGGCTTAGTTCTGGCCCAGAAAAATTTAATTTGTCATCGACACGCAAAGAAGAAGGTTATCTAAAGTACTGACCCTGAACAGGTTCCAGCCGACGTCGCAGGTCTCATCGATGGTGTCTTCGTTCCAGGCGCGCGCGCGGTGCTTCCTCAACATCGCGAGCGCAGCCACGCAACACGCCACGCCCGTGAACGACTTGAACAGTTGGTAGCTGGACGAGAAATATTCGTCAGCATTACATTTATCTCGGTACGATCGCCCGCAAAAGTGGGGTTATGTCACGCGTTTTAATACTAAGATTATTTTTTTATCATTATGACCTTTGCATATTATCACCATCATCATCATCGTGTGGGTTGTAAGGTCGACAACCGACCTCACAAACCCTGGTGTCAGTGTTATAGAGCCGCCAAAGGCCACTGACTTGGCTCATGTAACGACTAGATAGAAGCCGGGACCAACGTCTCAACGTGCCTTCCGAAGCACGGAATCATATTTCGTTCCGGACAATAGGGAATATGCACATTTTTTTTTATTCATTAATCGAAATATTTCAAGTTCCACATAAACACATATTTTTTTTTTTTCAAATATCTTGCTCAGAAACAAAGTTATAAGGCTTCAAAGTTGATGGTTAGACAGAGAGGTCCGACATGACCATTGACGTCAATGGTCACGCGGGCCATACATCCGCAATAGAAAGTTTTGTTTTCGTTTATGATTAAAAGAGGGACAGATATATTTGTTTAATAATGTTGTATCTTGTTAGTTTTTCGATCAATTTCGATTCTGTTTTAACTGTCAGTATTCTATTTTTGTATACTTTCAGATGAACTATGAAAAAACCAATATTTTTTTATGCATATTCCTTATTAGGTGATTCTAACCAAACTGGGGAAAGTCTCATACAGAGATTTTTGCTGGTCGGTGTCCCCACCCGAACCCGGAACCTCCATAATGGGCCTCGAAATCTCGACCATTCTGCCATGCACGGAGACTGTTATATTACTTATCATATTATTATTTATCTAAATAAAGTCCCGGACACTCCTTCCATAAAAACAAAAACAAGAGAAAAAATCTATTGGTAAATAAGTTATTTCAAAATGTGCTTACCGTTGACCCGCGGGTGCTCGCGGTTTAGTAAAAAGAAGAAAAATTCCTCCATCGAAACCAGTGACGTACAAGGAATAAAATTTCCTTCAACGAAACCGGTTACGAAACTGCGGTTACAACTAAAAAGCAGCTATATTGATCGATCGCGAAGTTGACCAGTTATATTTTACTGATTGAACAAGAATAAGACCCTAGACACTCACTGCATGAGTACGTAACTCCCACTGCCCGCCTCAGGAGCCGTCAGAGCTTCTTGAGGTCTACTTCTGGCACTATGTGTCGCTTGCGCTAACTAACCTTAGGTTTCTGGCAGAATTACCAGCGTCGCAGCCAGCGGCTGTGACAACAAGCTGAGTCACACACAGTACACATACAGTACAACACAGTTGATTCACCTTATTGACCGAGCGAGCGAAGCGTCTCTGTTTCAGCTTGGCCAAATTTGCTTTTGTATGTCCATCTGTTTGTTTGTTTGTTTCACTCTACAGGTCGCGTTACTCAACCGATTCTCTTGAAATTTTGTGAGCAGGTTCGATAAATTAATCGAATTTTTTGTCGGGTCAGTTTTTAAAATTTTAAAAAATGACGGAGTTATGGGGGTTGCCAGCTTATAAGGTCTACCGCTGAGGCTGTTTTCCTCTACAGGTCACATTTCTTAACCAATAAAATAAAGTTTAAAAGTAAATAAAAATAAAATAAAGTATAAAAATAAAAAAAATCAAGGGGTTGGGAATGTTTGTCGAGAAAAAAAAATTTTTGAAAAGATATATACAGATTCGCGAGGTCTACAGCTCACAGAGCCACCGATATATACAGATTCGCGAGGTCTACAGCTCACAGAGCCACCGATATATACAGATTCGCGAGGTCTACAGCTCACAGAGCCACCGATATATACAGATTCGCGAGGTCTACAGCTCACAGAGCCACCGATATATACAGATTCGCGAGGTCTACAGCTCACAGAGCCACCGATATATACAGATTCGCGAGGTCTACAGCTCACAGAGCCACCGATATATACAGATTCGCGAGGTCTACAGCTCACAGAGCCACCGATATATACAGATTCGCGAGGTCTACAGCTCACAGAGCCACCGATATATACAGATTCGCGAGGTCTACAGCTCACAGAGCCACCGATATATACAGATTCGCGAGGTCTACAGCTCACAGAGCCACAAGTGTTAATTTTTGTGCCTTTTACTCTAGTAATTATCTATGTACTCGTAATTTTTATTGTTTAATGACGTTTTCAATCGAACTTGTTTGTCTGCTATATGTATTGTGTGTTTTATAGTGAATAAATGAGTTTTCTATTCCATTCTATTCTACTATTTGCGATCCGAAATCGGCAAGAGAGCAAAATGGCGTGCGCTTGGCATGGCGTGGGCGTGGTGTGGCGTGCAAAATTCCCAGCACCACCAGACGGTAGTGTATCTGCCTCCGACGCACAAGATCGCGGGTTTGAATCATGCCCAGGGCAAACATTCGTGTGATAAGCACTTGTGTTTGCCTTCTTGTGTTTGTCTGGTTGTTATCTATATAATATGTATGTATCTGTCTGTTTTATTTTTATTAAGTAATAGGTAACACTGTTTAGTATTGTTCAGCACTGAGTTATACTGTGCCTTGTTGGAACGCTTGGTCCACAATCGTGTACAGACTGTGTAGCACTATATAGCTATGAGTAGCAGCGAGTGTATAGTCATTGTGTAGCATAGTGTATCACTGGTAGCTGGCGAAAAGTCGTGTGCCGCAAACGATCCCCTTGCCGTCCCCCAACTTGTCGAAGGCAGACCTGAAGGCTTGGTCCGCCATCTCGTAAAGACTGTGTAGCACTGTGTATCACGGTGTAGCACTATTTATCACTTAATAACATTAACTATCAATGTGTATTACTGTGAAACACGGAGTAGCTTTGTGCCTATCATGGCGTATCACTGTGTAGCACTCACCAATAGCTGGCGAA
Source organism: Carpatolechia fugitivella (assembly GCA_951230895.1). Taxonomy (NCBI): domain Eukaryota; kingdom Metazoa; phylum Arthropoda; class Insecta; order Lepidoptera; family Gelechiidae; genus Carpatolechia; species Carpatolechia fugitivella. Next base: position 787,907 of record OX579671.1, on the reverse strand, counting down.
GTGTCGTGTACTGCGAACGATCCATTTGTCGTCCCCTAACTTGTCGAACGCCAACTGGAAGGCTTGGTCCGCCATCTCGTACAGACTGTGTAGCACTGTGTGTCACGTTGTAGCACTGTGTATCACTGAATCACACTATCAATGTGTATCACTGTGTTGCACTGTGTATCACTATGTAGCATTATGTATCACTGGATAACACTAACTATTACTAAGTAGCTTTATGCAGCACTATTATCACCGTGTATCATGACTGTGTCGCTGTGTAGCACTCACCGATAGCTGGCGAAGTGTCGAGTACCACGAACGATCCACTTGTCGTCCCCCAACTTGTCGAAGGTTGACTGGAAGGCCTGATCCGCCATCTCTAACAGCACTAAAAAGCTTTGTGCAGCGCTTTGCATATATGACGGTGTATCACTGTGTATCATGGTGTATCACTCACCGGTAGCTGGCGAAGTGTCGTGTGCCGCGAACTATCAACTTGCCGTCTCCTAACTTGTCAAACGCCGATTGGAAGGCCTGGTCTGCCATCTCGTACAGACTGTGGACCACCTTCTCGGGCTCCGGTAGAGGGATCAGGTCATCTCTGAAAAATAAATAAAAATGTAGGGACATCTTACTAACAGCCATCTGATCCCAAACAAAGCTGAGTTTACAACATCATCATCATAATCATCAACTGGCCTCACAAGCCCCTGGGTTCAGTGTTGTAGAGCCGCCAAAGGCCACTGAAATGGCTCGTGTAACGACTAGATAGTAGCCGAAACTAATAGGGCTTAACGTGCCTTCCGAAGCACTGATGATTCAGCCTGCAATTGCTTAACCAAACTGGGGAAATTCTCCCAAAAAATGTCCCCACAAAGATTCCCAGCGTCGACATCTCGACCACGCGGCCGGAGGCTGTTATTAACCCACGATATAAAGAAGAAATGTAACAGCAGACCGCGATGGTCCGCGTGCTGGCCATGTAATTTGTTGCTGGCTGCATGATTTACTAGAATTTGTTCCTTTTTCAAATATTGAAAGTAGAGCAAATAAACTGCATAAAAAATTGTATCGTTCTTTTATAAAAGCTATAATGCGTTTGGTCCTAGTTATGTAAGGACGTCTTCCTCTAGTACTCGTCTAAATAAATGATTGCCATGCGTCTTTCATCAAATCTATGGACTTTAATTTAAACTTAAGTATTTTTGAAATTATATTTAAATTATAGTAAAAGCTAGAAAGCTTCAGGTGAATTTGTTTTGCGTTTCGAGTCAGTTAAACATTGCAAATTTTCCTTATTAAAAAAAATATCACTGACTTTTTTGTTTTAGCAGATAGGAAACTAAATTCTGCACACAACTTTTGGTTTTGTCGTCGATCTTCGGATATGACTACAAGCTTACACCTATGGTGGTTATATCCACGGAGACAAATACAAAGAGGAGGTGCCACAAGCAACTTAGACCCGTCTCATAGCGGACTAAGTACTCTTACTACTAGCTATTAACCACCAGGCGTCGCTTCTGTCAGTGTTACTTTGGATTTTATGGATACGACACGAATATGACTTGGTTTGATTACAACCATTTTAATTGAAATAAGGGATGCAAAAATTATGTGCTGAGTTGTATCGTGCAACAGTACGAGTAATACAACTATTTCTAACGAAATAAGTTTAATTAAAAATCCTTTTAAACAAGCTTTTAAAGCCGTGGAGTGCAAATCCAACGAGCCCAAACACGACTAGGTTGTGGTGTGTATTTAAGGAGTTCATATGGACACCTTCTGGCTCCATCATGAGACCCTGGACAACACGTATGACAGTGCAGGGAGATAATAGCCCTTCGTCGGGAGCTGTTATAGAAGCCTCACCTGCCGGCGGTATGTTGATCGAGCCTGGGACAGTGCAGGGAGATAACAGCCCCTCGTCGGGAGCTGTTATAGGAGCCTCACCTGCCGGCGGTATGTTGATCGAGCCTGGGACAGTGCAGGGAGATAATAGCCCCTCGTCAGGAGCTGTTATAGAAGCCTCACCTGCCAGCAGTATGTTGATCGAGCCTGGGACAGTGCAGGAAGATAATAGGCCCTCGTCGGGAGCTGTTATAGAAGCCTCACCTGCCGGCGGTATGTTGATCGAGCCTGGGACAGTGCAGGAAGATAATAGGCCCTCGTCGGGAGCTGTTATAGAAGCCTCACCTGCCGGCGGTATGTTGATCGAGCCTGGGACAGTGCAGGAAGAAGTCTTCTCCCTTGTATTGGTTGAGAGAGTCCACGGGAGGCTGCGGGGGAGGCTTCTCCGGTGCTACGGGCAGCGACGGCGGCGGCGGCTGCGAGGTCAAGGCCATGGTCAAAATACAGAGGTCATGGTCAAGCTAACAACTGATTTCATGGTCTAGGAGATTTTCAAACTTATTTCGTCTACCGCCCGCCCTCTTTGAAAATTAATATTTTTTCAGCACCCCCCAATTTTTTTTGACATTCCCAAACCTTAAAAACCACTATGACATTCATCATTTTAATTAATTGAATAAGCCATTTTTGGATTTGATATTTATTTCGTTCGTTCGTACGGGCTATCCTATAAAAATGTTATTTTTAGTTTTTATACAATCATACATGGCAGAAACAAAAACTAAATAATTGATGTTGTGTAGTAAGTAGGTTAAAATTTCAATTAATTTTAAAATATAAAGTAGATTAAATTACAAATCAGTCATTGCCCCCCTAACGACGCCAACGCCCCCCATTTTTGCCCACAAGGGGGCGTTATCGCCCACTCTGAGAAAGACTCTAGGCCATGAAGTAATAATAGCATCCAGGATGAGGCGAAGGTCTAGGTCATTGGTGATTAGCTCACACCGATTAGGGCCACGGCGTCTGCTTCAGCTTCAATTTTGGCGCTCATGTGCTCGAATATGACTCATGAAGCCTATCTTATGTGTAAAGAGCCTTGCACATTGCGGCAACACCATGAAAAATGCTCTAAAAATGCATTTCATTTTGCATAATGAAGAACATCTTGTCGAAGTCAAGTATAAAACGCAACAACGCATCATACATACTTCCTTTGGCAGCTTCTTCATGAAATTCGTCACTTTGTATCTGGAGGATTTCTTGGACGCGGCCAGGCTTTCGGCGCTCAAAGAGGCGAAGGGCCATTTGCCCTGAAATTGAGGTTTAAAAATAACATTTCACATTAAAATCAAATCAGTCAGCCTATTGCAGTCCACTGCTGGACGTGTGCTTCCCCAAGGGTACGCCAAAGCGCACGATCACCCGCTTTTCTCATACAGCCACCCCCAGCGACCTTCCTCAGGTCATCAGTCCACCTGGCAGAGCACATTGAAATACCCTACGGCAAAGGGCACTTTATTAGCCACTAGCTAGCCCGCAGGTACGCCAGTGTTGTTTGAGATTTTTCCCGTGGAAATAGATTTTTTATATTTTCAGTGCCTGTCTGATCTATCTAGTATCTACCTACCAAAATATTGGGCGTGAAAAAGTTAACAAACAGACAGAATTACACTACAGCGATTGTCTTTTCTATGATGGTAAGTCAAGGCGTAGTGGAGGCGTAATCGAAGCCAGGTGATAAACACAGGTTAAAACGCCTTTAGGCTAGATGCAAATTCAAATCCGGTATACATTGCAGAGTTTGGGTTGCACTTGGGATGGAAAAGCATCCGATTTTAGACGCGTTTTTACAATACTTTAAATATAACCTTGTACAGTTTTTCGTCGATCATGGCGTTGATGTTCAAGGCTTCCCATTCGCTGCGGCAGTGAGGTTTGATAGTGCGCAAGTCTAGTTCGTAGCCAGGCGCGCGAGGGATTGGGGTCTTATCCACCACCTGTAGAAAAACCAGGTTAGGATTAGACTTGGAAGAAACGTTGAGGCATTCATAGATATCATGCATTTGACAAAAAAAGAAGAGTGATCGGCAGTTTGGGGTCACACAACTCAATTATACGTGGTTTGGGGCGCAATGATTGTAGCAATCATAATGGTTTAGGGTACACTTAAATGAATTATTGTGGTTTCGGGTACACTTAAATCAAGGTACTTACACTTATCTCAATGATTGTGGTTTGGAGAGCACTAATTTTAATGCTTGTAAGTATAGCCGATTTGTGGCATACTAACCGCAATGAAACCATTATGTGGTTTTTGGCGCCATGATCAAATAATATGTGGATTGGAACACATTAACCTCAATTATGTTATTTGGGATACACTTACCTAAATATTAGAAAGCGTGATAGGCTGTTTGGAATGCGCCTTTTTGGCGTCTTTCATTCAAGTTGGCGTGGTTGGCGAGGAAGTCCAGGCAGAATGACGTCACTCCCGGGTACCGCAGGAATGCCCCCATCTCTCAATTATAGTGGTTTGGGTTGCACTGAACTTAATGATATATGGTTTGGGGCGCTCATTAACAATATGTGGCTTGGGGCGCGTTTAAACCAGTGATAATTGTGGTTTTGTGCGCATCCCAATGGTAAATGGTTTGGATCGCCCTTAACTCAATCACAGAAGATATAATAGTAGCAACAGAAGATGCACTCCCTGATACAAAACATTCGAGTTTAAACGCAGTTAGAACGCCGCTAACGTTCAAATTACTTTGCACGCCTCGAGCATGACCTTCGTTATAATAGCCTACCGAGTGTTGCGGCGCTTGTAATGAATCAAAATCGCCGAGAGTCTGTACTACTTAGACCGTCACATCCCTTTGTTAATGCCGCTCCTCCTGTAGGGTCGGGTGTTGCGAGAAAACTGAACGAATGAATGAATGAATTTACTGAAAAACTAACTGAACTGAACTGATTTGTCTTAACCATTATGAAAATAAGATAATTACTTACAATATTAATTAGTAATAAAATGCACTAAGGAAGATGTAATTTAATAATTACGCTCGTAAGTACTTACTTGTTGCTTACTAAGTAGTTAATTATTACTTAACCCAAATTTTATTTATCTAAGTATTAAATAAAATAAATATTGGTAGGTAGGTCTTCATCACATCTAGTGTACAATTAAACACGAGAAAGAAAAGCAAATAGGTACAAAAACGATGCTAATACTTCGCTATTTAATAGCTAGGTAAGCATAATGCAAGATTTAAATAGGTAAGTGAAAAATATAGATCGTACCTACTATATAACGCGAAAATCCTTTAACATTCAGCTAATTTACCATTGTCTGTTATTATTTTTCCTACTGTCCATAATATGTGGTTTGGTTTGCACTGAATTCAATGACATGAGATGGCGCACCTAACGGATTATAATGGTTTGAGGCGCGCTTAAATTATAAATACACTTACACTAGACGTGGTTTAAATAGAATCATGTTATTTGGGGCTCACTTACCTCGATGTTAGTAAGTGTGATAGGTGGTTTTGGATGCGCTCTCTTCGCATCTTTCAAGTTGGCGTGGTTGGCGAGGAAGTCAAGGCAGAATGACGTCACTCCCGGATACCGCAGGAAAGCCCCCGCCCCGCACGCACCCGGGAACGGGCCTCCGCCGCATGATTCGCAGCCGTGACCACTGGAGGTAACAATAATTAATTCAACACAATTCATTCATTCAATACACGAGTTGACTGGCCAAGAGGCCTCTCGCATATGAGAGCAATTATTTGACAGCAGTCTGTTTCACTTGAAAGAAAAAATGAAAGAGGCTATCATTCCGAGTGATTTTGGACGTTTTGGAACGCACTCAGGACAGGACTTGAAAACCAGAGCATCTTTTTTATCAAAACTCATAATATGAGACGAACTAGCTCTGTACTATTGGGAATAAAAATTAATACATAACATTGAAAAACATCAGCGAAGTATACAGATAGGCGGCCTTATTGTTAGCTATTTCCTACAGGGAGACTACTACTCACACAGGACTCAACATGCCAAGTTCGTCCAGCATATGCGGGTCGAACACGTAGCAAACAGTCTTGACATTGGTCCCGCCGGCCTCTGGAGGGTGGCCCCAGATCAAGAAATGCCGGTCCTTGTTCACAGTTAGAATGAACATGTAGTTCTGGCCGATGTACTTGTCCATCAGCCTGTAAATGTTGCAACATTGAAAATCTTAAACTATCAAGATGATCTAGTCTTTTTCATTTCGTCCTATGGAGGTCTGGTACAGGAAATATGAGAAAAAAATGTGTTTTGCCGTGTGGTGACGGCAGAGTAGAATACATTTGTCACCAACCCCTACTCTTCCCGTGGGTGTAGTAAGAGGCGACTTAGGGACTACACATTGAACAGGGAACGGGCAGCAGCGCTCTCTGATACAGTAACCTTTTAATTTGCGATCTTCAACCCGCCTGCCAAGCGTGGAGATTATGGCAAAACCCTCCACTTAAGTGGAGGAGACTCATAGTCCAACAGTGAACTGTAACGGGCCGTTGATGTTTTTAACCCCCGACGCAAAAGAGGGGTGTTATAAGTTTGACGTGTCTGTTTGTCTGTGTGTCTGTCTGTCTGTCTGGCTGTCTGTGGCATCATAGCGCCCGAACCACTGAACCGATTTCAGTTTAGTTTTTTTTTTATGAAAGGAGACTTAATCGAGAGTGTTCTTAGCTATGTTTTATAAAAATCGATTGAGCCGTTTAAGAGTTATGGTGGGTTAAAGTGGGGATGGAAGAACCAAAATTCTACAAATGTGCCCAAAATGGTTGTCAAAAAATGAAAGATAAGATATTTTATCAGTGGTAGGACTCTGTCTAGCCTGAGGAGTCCGCCTGGGTGAGTACCACTGCCTTATCTATTTCTGCCGCCAAGCAACAATGCTTGCATTGTTGTGTTCCGGTTTGAAGGATAAGGTAGCCAGTGAAATTACAGGCAATTTACGCGAGTGGGCTTCATATTCGATCAGAAATACTGGTGTAGGGTATCAAATAAAAGCATAACGCAGCTATATTACAGTAAATAAAAAAATAAATCACATTTCGTACTTTTTTTTTTAGGTAGGTTTTTGTGTCGGGGGTTTTTTAAATTTTTAATTTAAGTTTTTATTAATGAGTGTGTTTTTATCTTGTTGAATGGCTCGGTGGTGTTGTGGCTACCGCCACGCCGCTGCGAGACATTTAAGAGGCGAAGGTTCGAACCCAATACTGGCCAATACGTCATGTTCATACGTTTATTCGACGCTCTTACTGTAAATAAAAACGGGAGCTGATGAGAATTACCCGGATAAATGGAGCTATAGGGTATTTCACTTTTTTATTTTAGAAATCCAAACTTGTTAGTTTTTGCTATCGAACACTAAAATAAATTTTGCTCTATCTTTAAAATTTACCGAATTATTAAGGTCTGAAATTCAAGATTAGTCAGAGAGGCACAAGCTAGTAAACAAGCCATATTATAATCTCCATACAAAAAATAGTTTTTGAACGAGACGTATTGAAACTTAGAAAAACCACTGTTAATTCGTTTTCCAACTGATTCTGTTTTGTTTTTCGCAAACCGTCGTCTGCTACTAATCTATATTTTTAAATTAATTCATAAAATATGGTTAATTTAGGAACAATCAAATACCCTCATAGGTTATTTAGGGTATATGAACGGAAGAACGCCAGAATGGAGCTAGGGAAAGTGTATCTTAGAAGAAATATTCGTCAACACATCCCAGCAAGTCGGATTCAGCTTCTACATTACCAGGATGTTTGCACAGCACCCCTTGTTCTGCGGGGTTATAACTGTAGTCTACTCTCCCCAAGTCAGGTCCAGCTTCCAAGTTATTAGGATGTTTGCATAGCACTCTCAAGTGCATCAAAGCCTGGTCCAGTTTCGGAGTTTCTCCAAAATCTATAATTAGCATCGGTCCCCAAACGCAGATACAGTTACCCCCATTTTTAAAATTTGATAAAAAGCACAGTAAAGCACTCCCTTCTCCACCAAAATGAAGCTTCTAAGACCCCCTTCAGGTTAAATAGAGCTATGTAGTCCACTCACCCCATCAAGTCAGGCCCAGCATCCATGTTATCGGGATGCTTGCACAGCACGCCTTGCTCTGCGGGAGACATCTCCACTGTGTATTTGTAGTCGCGGAAGTACAAGTCCGGCAGGAGCTGCTGCAACTCCAACGCCGGTTTACCTGGTCAGGTAAGTAAGGTTATTACGCAAAATCACAGATACGCAGAGTGCCAAATAATGGTCTCGATTCGGGAAGTCATGCTCTAATTCTAATTTCAAAATCCAGCTATCCTTTTCCTTTTTATGACCAATGAAAGAGGTGATGACTTCAGATGAACGAATGATTTTTCCGCGTCTATTGTTATCTTCCTTTTCTCTTCCGTAGGTCCGCTGGAAGATATTTCTTTAGAAATAAGTAGGCCTGTTGTCGTTTTTCTTTTGTTTTTATGTCGTTTTCTTGTTTATTGCGTACAATAAATGGTTAAATAATAAATAAATAAATGGTAAAACAAAGGCATAGCTGTCAGTTTAAGAAATTTTTAAATCGGGTGTTTTAAGGTTGAAATTCGATGACTAACAGCTCTAATATTAGAATAGCTATCTCCTGTCCCTTTTTGAAAAGGACTGGCGAACTCAAATAACGGATTAGAGCGCATCGCTATCATTATCAGAATACCAGATACGCAAAATGCAATCCATGATAGCTTTGACGTCGAAAAATAATTTGCAAAAAACTTAAATCGAATAAAATATTTGTTATTTTGATTTTGATTTTGCCAGATCTGCACCAACGCCGGTTAACCTGGTAGGTACGTAAGTTTATATACAAAATGACAGATACGCATAATGACAGAGACGCATAATGTCAGACACGCATAATGACAGAGACGCATAATGTCAGACAGGCAGAATGTCAAGTACGCATATGCTAGATCTGCGGGAATTGACGCATTTTCACTGATACTGATTACATTACTAGCGATTGTGTCAATTGAGCGCACAATCATAGTGACAGAACTCTTAATAGGTCGACTCGAAGACGGCTTGTGACCAACGAATAGTCAAGATGAGTAACCGCCTAGCAAAGCCCGCTAGCACCTAACTCGCACAATTAATTTGGACAGACGACGACGACGACAGACAGGCAGATGATGTCGCTGCTGTACATTGAAGCTTACTTTCGACGTTCTTACAAACCGAGTTAAATAAACATCACTGTACCGCATATTCGAATGTGGTATGGTATAGTTTTGCTTCTTTGGTGTTCATTTGGGGGGGTCAAGTTTGAAGCGTAATTACGTTTCTTGACTACAGATAATTCGTTGCTTGAATCATTTGTCAGGACAGAATATATCTCCTCCACTAGAAATTCTACAAGCAATGCCCTCCTACTGCCACTCAAGTTATTTTTTTAGTCATATCCATTCCATCACCTCTGCTTACCTGCAGATTTCATATTTCAATACCTTTGTAGCACTTCATCCCCTTTGTGCACATTCTGTAGAAGCGATCGCCGGCCTCGATGACGTCATCCACGTCTTGCTGCGTGAGCTGCGCGGGCGACTTGTCATCGAGCAATGCTCGGCATACCAGCGCTATGCAGCCCGTCTGCGAGCCTGCAACCAACAAGGCACTTAAATCAGTAATTACACAAATATTGAAGACTAGCGATCAGCCCGCGGCTACTTTTGCGTTGTGTAAGGTTTTCCCGTGGGAATAAGACTTTTTCCCGTAAAAAGTATCCTAGTGTTAATCCAGAGTACTAACTATCTCCATTCCAAATTTCATCCAAACCCGGGCGTGAAGGCGAAATAAACATCTAAACATACTAACATCCAAATATATTTTCACATTTATAATATTAGTGTCATAGTATGATGTGAATATTCAAAGAAAACAACCAAAAATGTAATCCTTTCGGCGGGACTTGAACGAAGAACCTTCGGCCTATAGGCACGCAGCCAACGTGCTTACCAACTACACGGAGGGCAATAGCGGCAGCGCCGCAATTCGTATACTTGTTTGCTATGAACCATTATTATGACGTTACCACTGGGGCAACCTTCAGAAATCACACCTCTTAGATCTAGTGACGCCACCCTTATCGACGGCGATCAACGGTTTGCCCATACAAAACGCGCACTTAGTATGGAAATCCTTTCGCCGCGGCGTCGATGCGAAAGGATGGTCATCAAACCGTCGATCGCCGTCGATAAGTGTGGCCCAACCCTAATTAAAATTATTTTTTTACAATCTTTTATTTAATTTGCAATTATGTATGTATGCATGTATGTTGGGGTGGAATCTTGCAACTCAGTTTTAAAGCACTTGCTGTCATTCGATTTTGCTGAAATTTAATACACTTATGTAACCGCAATGACAATGTAATATTATGGTATTATGGAGCTGGTTCGATGATGGAGACAGAAGGTGGCCATAGGAACTCCTCAAATACACAACGCAACCAATTTGTGTTTGGGCTCGTTGGATTTGTCTTAACAAGATCTTTAGTCATACGTGATGTCCAAATTCTCATGGTGGAGCTGGAAGGTGGCCATTGCAACTCCTAAAATACACAATATATCGTGTTTGGGCTATTAGTCATATGTGATGTCCAGGGTCTCATGATGAAGCCAAGAGGTGGCCATTAGAACTCCTCAAATACACAAGCTTCCAATACCGGGATCCCGGACTTATTTCACCTTTTTTCAATACCGGTATTGAAATGCCGAATACCGTATTTCCGATATTGAAGATTTACTTTATTAAGCTAGCTTACGCAAACCTATGAACAAAAGTACAGACAAAGATAGACACATTGGCGCATGTGTACGTAGTGAGTAGTGTAAGTAAGATTTATTCACTTATAAAAAGTGTCTCATACACATGAGAAATAAAAGTAAATTAAAAATTTAAGGAGCCCCACAGTACAAAAACATTTTAAGATTATGAAATAAAATCGAATCACTTATTCAGACCAATCACATAAGCACAAACACGATATATCTGCTACAAGTTGGGTAATCTGAAGAACACTGGTTTCAGCATCAGGTCGAGGTTGTTATAATATTACAGTGTCATCTTATCTACAGTTTTATTATCATCGAACAGCTTGAGAAAAGAGATGGTGTTAAACTGCTGGACAGATCTTCATCGAATATCCCACTAAAACCAGCTTCCAAATATAAAAATTGCATTGAAATCGATCCATCCGTTCGGTAGCTACAATGCCACAGATAGACACAGATACACAGACAGGCACGTCAAACATAACATCTCTTTTTTGCGTTAGGGGTTTAAAAAGAGCACTGAGGAAAGAATGAAACTGTACCCTTTTTTTCAATTGTATAGCACCCTTTCACACTTACAGAAGCTACCCACACAGTGATGTGCTGACAGACAGCTTAATCATAAAAGAGATGTATTTTAACATTTCAATCGATTGAGGCTGATTAGCCTACTGCCGTCCACTGCTGGACGTAGGCCTCCCCAAGGGCACACCAAAGCGCACGATCACCCGCTTTCCTCATCCAGCCTCCAACAGCGACTTTCCTTGTCATCAGTCCACCTGGCATGGCAGGGGGGCGTCCCACAATACGTTTCCCGAGGCGTGGTCTCCATACGAGAACCCGTCTGCTCTTAAGCTCGTCGGTTCTGCGACAGACGTGGCCAGCCCACTGCCACTTCAACTTGCTACACTTCTGGACTATATCAACTACCTTGGTCCTCCACCGGATGATTTCGTTTCGGATTTTATTTTAAATACCAAGCATAGATCTTTCCATGGCTCGCTGAGTGGCTTTCTCGTAGTCCACAAACACTAGACACAGTGGCTGATTATACTCTTGCGACTTCTAAAATAACCTGTTTCACTGTGTTGATATGGTCTACGGTACTGAAACCTTTTCGAAACCCAGCTTGTTCAGGAGGCTGAAAGGCGTCAAATCTTGCGGTAAGACGGTTTGTGAGGACTCTCGAAAACAGCTTATAGACGTGGCTTAAGAGCGCGATCGGTCTGAAGTTTTTCTTGATGTCCTTTCTTGAAAAACAGCGCCACCACACCACGCTCTTACGCCTTTGGGGTAGTTCCATTAGCTATGACGGAATGAAATAGCTCCTTTAGCTTCCTCAGTACTGGAATGCCTCCTGTTTTGAGAAGCTCGGAAGTGATTTTCCGTCTTCGCCAGGAGACTTCCCATTTTTAAGCTGTTTGAGAACCCCCTTAATTTCGTCTTCATCTATGTTAAATAACGATCTGCATAAAAAAAATATATATTTTTTAAACTATTTGATTGATTCCTTGCTTGTTAAAAAAACAAAAAAGAAATTTTAATACCGGAAAACTGGGATCCCGGTATTGAAAAAAAGCTTTCCGGTATTAATACCGGTATTACCAAAATCCGGTATTCAAAAGCCCACACAACATACTTCGTGATGCTTTCTTACAATATGGATAGCAAATGAAAGGGCTTGCTGAGAATATCTCAAAAAATAAAGTAATAATAATAATAATATCTTTATTAACCAAAGAAACAATTTTTATTATCTTAGGATAATCAAAATTGTTTCTCTTTGGTCTTAGTGTTATTGCCGGATTCAATTGAAAGGGACTACAGTAATGTAAACAAACTAATTTAAACACGATTACTCCGTAATTACTTACATTTGAATATCAATCCTGATCATAATCACATTTCAAGGAACCATACATTCTTCTTAAAATCATTTCGCCCCCTATTAACTTCTTTATGATAGTTATTTTAATAAAAAATACTCGGGCGACCAAACTTTCAATAATTTATAAAACTGCCATATTAATTTTTGACTCATAAAAGTCAAGCAAGACTTTTTGACTCTGGAAATTTAGTGTCAAAAAATTATCTTGTTTACATTATTGCCGAATTCTATTGAAAGGGACATTACCTCATTTTATATATAACATCATTGCCTTCAACAATGTTCTTCACTCACCAGAAGCTGTCGACGAGTAGCGCTTGGAGTTGCAGCCGATCTGTCCTCGGATCATCATCTTGTTGGTGTCCACTTGGACGAAGTTGTGCCAAATCTGCGAACAACACGAGGCTGAAATATTGCGTTCAAACCTGTTACACACCGTGAAATTTAATTGCTTGATTTTCGTTAAAGGGAGTGTGTGTTCAGTCCATTAAACTGAACTACTCTCCCTAAGGAACATGGGCTGTAAAACGACAAAAAAAAACGAGATAGTCTCGCACAATCGAGATAGTCTCGCCCAATCATGGTTAAACTATATAATATACTAGCGGTCCGCCCGCGGCTACGCTCGCGTTATGTAAGATTTTCCCGTGGGAATTCGACTTTTCCCGGTAAAAAGTATCCTATGTGTTAATCCAAGGTACAAACTATCTCCATTCTAAATTTCATTCAAATTCGTCCAGTAGTTTAATTTAAGGCATGAAAGCGGAACAAACATCTAAACATGATGTATGATAGTAGATAGGCCGTAAAGTGAAAGTTTAATTGCATTAGTATTTTAATTCATTTTATGTTCTACTAATAATCTAGCAATAAGTGCCTGATCTCCGACTGTATTCGAGTACTAACACTATACCTACCTATGATAAAGTTTGAAATTACAACACGTCTATGCCTCTTCGTCGCTCTTCGTCGCAAAATGTCCCTTTCTCAAAACGTCCCTTTTGCAAATCAGTCCCTTTCATGAAATCTCATCTACTTATGTTTTCTTTTCTAGGGTGTTAACCTATCTTTTTATCTAATTTCATCTAAATCGGTAGAGTAGTTACAAACAAACAAAAAAACCAATGATTATTTTAAATTTATAATAAGTTAACTGAATTATTAATAAAAAAATATCAATTGAACTAGCAAATATTGCCCCCCAGGACTGGCAACACTAATAAAAGAGACATTTTGCCACCAAGGGACATTTTGCAACGAAATGCCTGCTTGAACTCAACTCAGAGATTTTCAACTCAGTTGCTGGCTAAGGCCGGCCACGAGTATTTCAAATTTGGAATTATTGGACTATAAAAAGCTTACACACCGGGCCAACGTTATCCCTTGCAAGTCCGCGCCCACTGCAAGTCCGCGCCCACTATATTACCACTCTGGTATAAATAGTGATTAGGTCCGTCAAAAAAAAAAAACCAATGTTATCCCGTCACGTTTCTTTGTAGTGTCGGGCCTGCGTAACTAGTGGCTCCGTGAGCTGTAGACCTCACGAGTAGGGTAAAATTGTAAATGGTTGGTTTCAGTTCACAATTTTCCGTAAGTTTGTTATAAACTAACGGCGGCGTTCACAATCTTAGGGCGTTTGCGCACTCATCCGTATCCGATCCGGTTTTCATTCGTATTTGAGACGATATTGCATGATATTGTCGTAGTGATGTGCCGAGTCGAGCTGACTGACTGAACTGATCTCGACCATAATGCTATAGAAGCAAGAAGCGTTCAAGGTCAAAGTGTTAATACTTTACCACTGACTGATGAGCAGTTGACTGTACTCGAATATAGATTTCGGGTACTTAAAGAATTCGAATACTAGGTTGATCTTTTTTAATTATATCTACTTATGTAATGTAGATCCCGCAATAAAGTCGCTCACGTTACTCGTATAGTTCGTTTCACGTAAATAGAATCATGGAGTCTCTTGTCTCGAGTGAGCATTCGATTATTTTTGTAACGAGTACCAAAATACTTGTTTATCAAAAAATTGTCAATTTGGCACATCACTAGCAGCGCGAGCTTTCCCCTCCCCGTACCTCACTCTTCCTTCATCCGTAAAAAAATCGTGTAGTGCGCAAGCGTACGTACAATTTGTATGGCAGCCACTTCGACTCAGCTTTGGTCCGTAAAGAAACCGATCCGGAGTGAGAATTTACGGATCGAAAACGAACCGGATACGTATTGGTGCGTAAGCGTCCATACAATTACTAGGATGGCCAAACCGGATCAGAAACGGATAAGAATCGAATGAGAATCGGATACGGATGAGTGCGCAAACGCCCTTACGGTGACATAAACGGAACTTTGGCCAAGCTGAAGCAGAGACGCTTCGCTAGCTCAGTCAATTATTACACCTTACATTTATATGACATGATGTATAGGACAAATTTATCTATGATAATATGTACTTAATATACAGGACATTTTTATTCGATAAGAATTGATTGTAAACTATTACGAAATCGAAAAAACTTGCAGTTTTCCTGTAACGAGTTGGATGGATGGAATGGTTTATATTTCACTGTGTAAAACTATAAGTTTCATTGTTGGGCAACAGCGTCCCTTTTCTTCTTTCATTGGTCTCGGTCCAAAGCCATTTCACTCGAAATGAACAATTTCAAATTTCAGTGGTGTCAAACCAGGAATCTCTGGTTATGATCAGGATCCCAGTTCCACCAAGATAAGAGCCTAGTTTCCAACTAAGATGATTGCAGGAGCCCAGTTCCTAATAAAGCCTACTTACCCTACGGAGCGTGTTCCCCTCTGGAAGTTCCGTGGTCATCTGGTCGGGTAGGATCCGTGGCAGCTTGGGCCGCGGCTTCCGACGTCGCATCCATGGCGGAATCCAGTTCCTCAACTTCAGGGGCGGCAGGTCCACCATCTAAAGTCAGTCGGTTTTTATGAGAAAGACTACATACACTACAGAATTCCTTTACGGCATCCTAGACTTGGATTGTTGGAGACGAGACGAAGCTTCTAATTGACGATGATCTGTTAGATACTTCAAAGAAATCTGTGTAGAATTTCTCTCCAGCTGACAAATATTTGCCTGGTATTTTTTTCTTCTAATTGAGTGGAAGACTTATGACATGACTCATGTAACAAATACTGCCGTATATATAAAAAAAATATCTTAATAACACTCGAACTCAGAACCTCTGAATCGAAAACCAAATACTCACCACTTTGGGGGGCTTCTCCGGTGGTCCGGGCGGAGTCCACGGCTTGGTGTTGATCTTCACCTTGGTCACTTCCGGCCACTGACGCCGGTGCAAGTTCTGCTTCCGCATCATCGCCCTGTTTGCCGCATCCCTATTACGAAACAGGATAGATCCACTTTCAAAAGGCCTTATCGCGATATATTTCATTCATTCACTTTGGCTAAGTAAAGGCCGAAAAAATGGGTTCAATCCCCGCCAGATAATTTAGATTCATTACAGAAACTACTATTACTTAATGACCACTACCCCTTATTCTGTGCTATTACAAAGCCTCCGTCCGTAACTCAAGAACGGTACCTAATAGGCAGACCACAGAAATTTACCAAACCACGGGGTCTCCTTCCTTAGTACGGAAAGTTCTAAATTAGTGATGACATCTAGTGACAACATTGGCACTACTTACGAGTCTAAGCAATCGTTATCATTTGCAGCGCTATCTATCGTCTAATAGTTATATTGTTTGTGACATATCACACAAACAGCGACATCTTATCTAATAGTTGTAATATTTATCAAACTTGGCCCTTGAAACATTTTTATGTTTTTGGATAGTAGTAGCGATTTTTGAAAAGATTCAAATAATAGCAAACAGAAAACAATAAAAGAAGTATATTTATAATAAAGGCGCTTTCAAGGTCGTCAACTTGGCACTAGATGGCGTATCTGCGCAATTTTGTAGGTCAGTGCGCACATAGCACCATCTAGTGAGCTAATAGAGGAAACAAATTAGCCCGAAGAATAGCCCAAGTTTTGAGGGTACAGTTTTTTGTATGAGATGAGGCATCTGTACGTAGTATTATATTATCTGTGACCAAACTATTGCCGCTATAATAATAATAATGACGGCTCCGTAGCCCAGGTGGTACTGTATCTGCCTCCGACGCACAGGGTCGCGGGTTCGAATCCCGTGATGAGCACTTGTGTTTGCTTTGTGTCTGGTTGTTGTTGTTTATCTATATAAGTATGTATTTATCTATGTATGTATTGTATATCAGCTGTCTGGTACCCATAGTAACCCTTCGTGAGCAAGTCCGACTCGCACATTAACATTTTTTATTGTTTTATATCAATGAAATATATTAAATAAAACAGCGGATACATACTCGGCGGCCTGTTGCGAAGCAGTCAGAGATTCCTCATCAGGTTCTATGATCGGCTCCAGTATCTTGCCTTTGCCTTTGGGCGATGGTGGCTTCGCGTCCTTGCCGGAACTGCCCACAGCTGCCAATATAATATGTTTTACATTTACATATAACGTTTAATAGCGACATCTAAGTATCAAAACACACTATGCCGAACTTACGCGACCGAAGTTCCGCGGCCGATTTTACGTTCCGTCCGACGTATTCGGCTGATATGACACACCATAAGCGCCTAACTTACGCGGCAGAAATTCAGTTGCGTAACTTTGTGTCAATGTCTCTATTGTGGCGTCGCGTCGTCGTCGTGCCGTGACGTGACGCAAAACAAAGTGATCTTGGGTTCCGTTATTACTTTTGAGGTACGAAACCCAAAAATGAACTAAGTATTTTAGAGGCTTTAGAAGAAGACAAATACAGGAAAGAATATTGGGTGCACCCTTTGATCTCCTTTATTCCCATATGCTACCCCCTAGCTTGCCACTGGGGTCGGCCAACGCCATTAATTTAGTTTCATATGCCACGCCACTGTTTTTTGTTCCTATATGCCACCCCCTAGCTTGCTACCGCGGTGGCCAACGCCACTAACCAACTATACGATTGCAGGCGAAGAAGGCAAAAGGAGGGTTATATAATTATATATTATCGTTATTTTGACAAGAAAACACCACCGCAATGTTAAAAAATTCGAAAATCCAAGATGGCGGCCAACTTTTTTGTTTATGGTATGGACTGATTTCGGTGAAACTCGGTTTGAGACACTATTTTGACAAAAAAACAACAACGCATTGATAAAAATTACAAAATACTACAAAACATCTGTATTAGGTTTACCTTTAATCTCAGGAAGTATGACCATGTGTCATATTTCCGTGCTAAATTACACTGGCTCCTTCCTTATTCGTCGTCGGAGGGACTCTCATGTTCTATCTCTTCTTTATTCTATACTTTTATCCCTTCTACCCCGTCATATCTCAAAGAAAGATTTGAATTTCGTTCTCTCGCCCTTGATCGCACTCTACGCTCCTCCCTAGATCTGTCTCTTACTATGCCCATTCACTCTACTCACTTCTACACTAATTCCTTTACCGTCCAAGCCTATGGAACTCGCTCCCTCCGACCATAAGACGTGCCCCATCTATTGACGCGTTTAAAAACCGTCTAAAAGCCCACTTCCTTTCTATTTCCTAGTGTAGGTAGGTGCCTACTCCATTTTAGTGTTTCCCTATGCAGGTACAAGCTTTGAGTCCGTCAAAAATATATATATATATATATATTATTAGCTATAGCTAGCACGTTACTTTGCTTGCATTACTTTGATAATTGCGTATAATTTATATAAATAAAAAAAACACGATGCAGATGTTTGTTTAGGTAATCAACGTGATTGATAGACAACTTTGATCTAAATGTCTCGTTACCGGACCATAAAAAAAATTACGGCCAAGTGCGTGTCCAACTCGGCACTCGATTTCTAGTTTTATTTAACAAGTGGCTTTGCACTCAAGAGTCCAATTTACAATAAAAATACAGACTACCACAGAATCTGTGAAATGGCCAATAATCTACGGCGATTAATATGGAAATATCATATTTTAGAACTGTCGTGATTGGTTGAATAAAATTTCTTGTAAGTAATTTTGATTGGTGTCATAAAGAATATTTGTACTGTATTGTATTGAATTGAAATACAAATATCCTCATGATCGATCGCTTGAGAAACTAGAAAGATTAAGAAGTCTTTTGAATTCCGAAATATGATCCTGTATACTTATTTCCTTAAAACTTTTTCTTTTTGAAAATAATACCACAAAATAATTCAAATAAAAAATAAGTTAACCCGACTACGGAAAAAACGAGCTCTAAAAGTCATGAAAAAATAAAATATCTTCAAATTCTTATCTATCTATTAATTAATTATCCAGTTATTTATTTAATAACAAGCTTTTTATTATTATTATTATTATTTAGTTTCACCTGTCCCGTTGTCTGTCTGTCTGTCTGTCTGTCTGTCTGTCTGTCTGTAATCAAATCTTGCAAGTTAAATTTGATCCACTTCCCAGTTTCCGATTGAGCTGAAATTTTGCATTCATGTATAAATCGGATGACAATGCAATATTATGGTACCTTGGAGCTGGTCTGATGATGGAGACGGAAGGTGGCCATAGGAACTCCTCTAATACAAAACACAACCTAGTCGTGTTTGGGCTCGTTAGATTTGTCTTAACAAGATCTTTAGCCATACGTGATATCCAGGGTCTCATGATGGAGCCGGAAGGTGGCCACAGGAACTCCTTAAATACACAACACAACCTAGTCGTGTTTGGGCTTGTTGGTTTTGTCTTAACAAGATCTTTAGTCATACGTGATGTTCAGGGTCTCATGATGGAGCCGGAAGGTGGCCACAGGAACTCCACAAATACACAACATAACTTAGTCATGTTTGGGCTTGTTGGATTTGTCTTGACTAGATCTTCAGTCCTACGTGATGTTCAGGGTCTCATGATGGAGCCGGAAGGTGGCCACAGGAACTCCACAAATACACAACATAACTTAGTCATGTTTGGGCTTGTTGGATTTGTCTTGACTAGATCTTCAGTCCTACGTGATGTCCAGGGTCTCATGATGGAGCTGGAAGGTGGTCACAGGAACTCCACAAATACACAACATAACATAGTCGTGTTTGGGCTTGTTGGATTGGTATTGACGAATACTTTGATACTAAATGGTAACCAGAGTCTGATGATGGAGCTAGAAGGTGGCCATAAGAACTCCGTAATTAAACGACGCAACCCCACCGAGTTTGGGCCCATTTGATTTGTCTTGACGAGTACTTTGATACTACATGGTAACCAGGGTCTGATGATGGAGCTGGAAGGTGGCCATAGGAACTCCGGAACGACGCAACTTCATCGAGTTTAGGCCCATTTGATTCGTCTTGTCGAGTACTTTGATACTATATGGTAACCAGGGTCTGATGATGGAGCTGGAAGGTGGTCATAGGAACTCCGTAATTAAACGACGCAACCCGATCGAGTTTGCGCTCATTTGATTCGTTTTGACGAGCATCTTAGTTGGCGTGAATATGCAACTCCAACAGATTTGGGAAAAAGTTCGTTCCGTTTGTTATGAATGTGGATTATTATATGTCTGATTGATTAGATGGATGCCCCAATGCCAAGGTGAGCACGTGCCGAGGGCTGAATGGTATGAGAGTGTATAAACATTTCATATCGCTAACGTTGCGCCTCAGGGTACCAGGGCGAACCCTGTTGTACTGAAGCCCTTATCCCTCTACAATGGACCTCGGCAAGGATGGCATTCACATAATACAGCCTAAATCAATTCAATTTCCTGCTAAATTTAATTACGGCACAGCTGAAAGAAGAATGCTTCCGATTGTCTTGTCTTGGGCTTCAACTGTGCACAAAATGCAGGGAACTACTGTAGATCATGCTGTTATTATCTTGGCTCTAAATTATTTGCTGCTGGTCAAGCTTATGTGGCTTTAAGCAGAGTTAAGTCTTTAGCAGGACTTCGAATCGAAGAACTTGACTGCTCCAAGTTGACTTCGAAGAAACCTTGTAATGTTGATGCATTAAAAGAAATGGATAGAATGAGAAATGTTACAAATAACTAACTTGTGATTACATAACTAATTTAAACATTAGTTTACCCTACTACAAACAAAAAAAATTAAATATTTAAATATAAATAAAATACATAAACTTTAAGTGCTCAAAGCAGCACATTATTATGTGAACCTACTACGGACTACATAACGGAAAAACGCTGCTACGCGCTACTAACTACGTCGTAGTAAATCTCGAATTAAACATACTAAAAAGTTAAAAATAAAATTAAAGAAAAAAAACCTTTTTTAAAAACAAGCTTTTATTATTTGGAAAATGAACTAAAAAGTTAAAAATAAATTAACTCTAATTAGAAGTATAACACTTTATAAGTTCATTGTAACCTTTAACGATAATTAAGCTTCTTTGTCTACGACAAAATAATTCCATATCGTAATCATATATTTTTAACACCAAAACTTTACACCTTAATTATTAAATCTTCCCGTTTTTATTACAGTCTCAATTTTATAAATAATAAAAGCGTGTTACATTTTGATGGTATAATTAAGCTATAAAATGAACAACATCCAGACAGACTAGACACACAGCAAACACAAGTGCTCGTCATACGAATGTTATTTTTTTTCTAATGGACCAAATTTTCCACCAAAGTGCTACTAGGACTTCTCATACGAATGTTTCCCCTGGGCGGGAAGTGTTATACTTCTAATTAGAGTTAATTTATTTTTAACTTTTTAGTTTATTTTCCAAATAATAAAAGCTTGTTTTTAAAAAAGGTTTTTTTTCTTTAATTTTTATCTAATAAGTAAACAACTTACATATATAATTATGTTTCAATTTAACGCATAGATATTAGTGATGTTCAGAGGATAGCCGTGGTCGCATGCCACCTACTCTAAAATGTATAGTTTAATGAGCAACCCTTAAGGCAAGGTAGCATGCGATCACGGCTATCCTCTGAACATCACCAATCTATGCGTTAAATTGAAACATATATAAGTTGTTTACTTATTAGATATTAAATAAATAACTGGATAATTAGTTAGTAGATAGGTAAGAATTTGAAGATATTTTCTTGTTTCATGCCTTTTAGAGCTCGTTTCTTCCGTAGTCGGGTTTTAGTTTTTAAACTTATTTTTTTTGTTGTTTATAGATCGATATTGGTGAAACTTGGTTTGAGATACAACTTTGACAAGAAAACAACAACGCAATGATAAAAACGACAAAAATCCTACATGGCGGCCAACTTTTTTGTTTATAGATTGATATTGATGAAATTCGGTTTGACGCACTATTTTGACAAGAAAACAACAACGCAATGTTAAAAATTACGAAAATTCAAGATGGCGGCCAACTTTTTTGTTTATGGACCGATTTCGGTGAAACTCTGAGACCCTACTATTTTGATAAGAAAACAACATAGAAATGACAAAAATCAAGATGGCGGCCAACATTTTTCAGATATCGATTTTGAAAGCATTCGGTTAAATAGCTAAAAAGTTCAAGATGGCGGCCACTTTTTTTATTTGGCACCGGATTCGACGTCAGAGACCACGCGGACCGTCAGATATCGATTTTGAAAGCAATCAGTCAAATAACTGAAAAGTTCAAGATGGCGGCCACTTGTTTTCATTCTGGCAACGGATTATCGATCAAAAATAAAAAAATATATAAAAATAAAAAAAATATATAGGTAATATATAATCCACTAAAATAATATGGGGGTGGCATATAAAACTAATTCAGTGGCATTGGCCACCCCGGTGGTGAACAAGTTTGCCATTTTAATGGTTTTAATGGTTGACCTTCTATCCAGACCAGAACCACCATTGAACCAGTGTATGCGTAATAGTTATTTGTTAGGTAAGAGAGGAATGTTGATTTTTCCTCAGAGAACTGATATTGAATCCAGAGCATGCGAAGGAGTCTATAATAGAAGCACGAGCGAAGCGAGTGTTTCTAAAAATAGACTCCTGTAGCTCGCGAGGGATTTTAAGGTTCGAGGTGAGAATTAGATTCCTCTCAAACCCAACACATTATTTTTCACCAGTTCCGGCAAGGAAATCATGAACTATTTACTTACATACCTACGTAAATATTGGTACTTAAAAATGTACAAGAGTTCTCTTATTTTCGATATAATTCTATAAGTTGAGATTTAATTACTGTATTTCATCATAATACTTTTAAATTTTTAGTTAAGATAAAAATAAACAACCAAAACAATAAACAAACTTTTAAGTTATAACTGTGCGTTCCAAAATTGTATGAAAACCTATCTCTGCGTTCCGAGACGCGCTTAAATCGATTTTAGCGCACTCAAAGGCAGGCGAATGGTTTGTATGTCTAGAAATGAATAAGCTATTTTCGGCGCTATTTTTGGGCATTAAAAGCCAACTTTCCGAGGTGGAGGGGTGAAAATGTCTTTTTTGTCTATTTTTAGGTTGCTTGCCATCTCTGCAAGTAATTTTGCCAACAGAACTGCGCACAACTCCAAGCGAGCAAAGATTTGCTTTAAGGGTACCTTCGTTTTACTTTCTAGAATGGAAACATTGACTTCATCATTCTCCAAAACTTTCAGGTACAACACTGCAGCGCATGCAGATGTAGAAGCATCAGCAAACCCATGTAATTCGATGCGGTTGACAGTAGGGTAAGTATGAATCCATCGGTTTATTTCAATGTTTTGTAAGTCAGGTAATTGTGCATGAAAAGTTAGCCATTCTTCGAGAAGATTCATTGGTAATTGTTCATCTCAACCTGACGTGCACGTACAGCCATAGTTTCTGTATAAATATTCTGGCTTTTATTATGGATGGCGCCAGCCAACCAAATGGGTCAAATAAGATAAGATAGATAAATTTATTTGCAGTACACAAAGACAATACAGAAGTAACAGATGAAGAAAGTGAAGTGGGTACATAAAAAACAAAACAATAATAACAAAAAGGGACAGATCGGACCGCCAGGCATGCGCCTCGCCGCGCCACAACAATAATTATAAATGCCGGAGTACACTGGCAGCCCGATCGTGTCCCGGTAGGGAGTGTTCACACCAGTTGCGGCAATGATTTAACAGTACAGCAACTGATGTGAATCTTAAATAAGCGTGCCACTTCGGCTAATTTGATTTGTATCAGTAGGTGATGTAATTGAGAATTTGAATTTATCGTCAACTCTGTCCCAGTTTAAACCCAATGAATTAATTATTTTATCAAATTTAATTTCAAATTGAATGAGGCCATTTTTTTATGTTTTCTAGCTTGAAGAAACTCATCATAATTGCTTTGTAATTCAAATCCAGCTGTTTGTAGTAATCCAGACACTTGATTGTAAATATCCATTGCTTGTTCAATATCAGAAGCTCCTGTTAACAAATTATCCATATAAAAACATTCTTTAACTATTTCAGCTGCAATGGGAAACTTGTGACCTTCATCATTAGCGATTTGAGTCAGTGTGCGCACTGCCAAAAATGGCGCAGATGCTGTACCAAATGTAACTGTAAGTAATTTGTATGATTTGTATTCTTCATTAGCGTCATCACGCCAAATAATTTTTTGGTAATCTGTGTGTTCGTCGGCCACTAAAACTTGACGATACATTTTTACTATACTACTGACTATAGAATTTTTATACTGTCTCCACTGCATGATTAGTGTTCGCAGATCTTTATGTATTGCAGGTCCAACAAGCAATGTATAATTTAAAGAATAACCTTTCGAATCTTTAGCGGAAGCGTCGAAAACCACTCTTACTTTCGTTGTATCTTTATCATTTTTAATAACGGCGTGGTGGGGTAGGTGAATTCCCTCTTTTGTATTTTCAACAGTTGATTGCATGTGGCCAAGTTTTAAATACTCAGTGATAACCTTTGAGTATTTTTTTTTAGCTTAGTGTCTTGCTTGAGTTTTCTTTCTAATTGCATAAATCTGATGATTGCATTTTCCTTTGTTTCTCCAGGCTGTTCTTCCGGAACTGTTATATTTTCCTTAAATGGAAGATTAACTCTGTATCTTCCAGTTTCATCTCTAGTTGTTGTGTCTTTATATATTTTTGCAGCTCTTTCTTCTTCTTTTGTATATTTTCTTTCAGTGGTATGTATTTCATTGTCTATTTCCCAAAATTTCTCCCACACACACACATGAGTCCATCCTTATGATTTGCTTTTTCTTTTCGGGGTTTGTTTTACTAGTGTCACCGGATAGAATCCAACCCAGGTGAGTTTGTTTCGCTATTATCCCGGTTGAACTCTTCAGCAAGCCAGTGTCTATGATTTCACTGTACACTTCAGCTCCCAGTAGAAGATGTATTTTATCAGGCTTATTAAAGTTCGGGTCCGCCAACTCCAAACTTTCTAGCTGAGGCCTATTAGACACTGTTATTTGCTGTGTAGGTAAGTAACTTGTTATCATACGCCTTTACAGGAATAGTGAGGAATAGTGAAGTTTGTTTTGCATCTAGACTTCAATTGAACTTCAACCATGAACTTGGTATGAAGTGAATTTCCTCCACTTAATCCTGAGACCACGCCGTTGATTTTAATTCGTTTCAAACCCAACGTTTGAACTAAATCTTCGGTGACGAACGAGGCCTGTGATCCCTGGTCAATGAGGGCACGGTAGGCTATTGAATAGCCATGACTTGAAGTCACGTCCACCAGTGCTGTGGCTAGTAAGATCCAGATTGATTTATAAAATGTGACACATTGTTTTCTTGCGAGTCTTTCTGACATTTCTCTTTTAGAGCTTCTTTTTTATCGGGATGTAATAAGGAATGGTGTTTCTTTTGTCAGATTCGGCACGTCGTATCTCTTAGGCATCTTATTGCTGAATGATTTGGGGTCAAAAAATTAAAACATAGATTGTTTTTTGCACGTATTCATATCTATCTTTGTATGTTTGTTTTATAAACTGCTTGCATTGATAAATGTAATGTTCATCTTGTTTACAGAAAGCGTACTCCGTGGATGACGTGTTGCCTACAGCAGCATGAAATGATTTAGACTTTACAGTTTTGGTTGTTTGTTCCAGCATCTCGATACTTCTGAATCTTGTTTCTAGAAATTGTTTCATAGAATCATACGTAGGAAGCTCATTTGATGGAAGTGCTGCATTTTGTTGTTCCCACAATTTTCGAATAATCAACCTTATAGTCTATAACTCACGGTTAACTAATTTCCATGTCCGTATTAACCACGGAATCCATTAACACTGTACGTACCCTACCACTGCACTTCGATGGTCAGCACTACGGAACTTATAACTCGCGACGATTACACTACTACTACCGGATCCGTATCCGGATTCGAAGGAACAATGGCGCCTAGATAATGCCAGTCAAGGGTCCAATAAGAAACTAAGATATTTCGAACTAAAAATCAAGAATTGAGTACAGGGGTAATTAAATCTCTGCGACACATCTGTCGATATTTACTTATATTAATCCGATGCATATAATAAATAATTGTAAATTTTTTTTAGTCCTCCACGTTGGCCCAGCCCGGGTTGGTCGACTTCATACAAGACCTTAAAATATCTTCGCAGGAGTGTGCAGGTTTCCTTGCGATGTTTTCTTCCATCATAAAAGCGTCGAGTAAACGTCTATAGCATATGAATTTTAAATTCGAAGACATATTGGTACGTGGTGGGGATCCAGCCACCGTCTCCTGCATGGAAGGCAGTAGCCCTAGCCACTACACCATCGACACTCTCATTTTAGTCCAAATTAGTAAATTAATCAAGTTACATACCTTTATCTTTTCCCTTTTCTTCTTTTACTTTAGTCTTATCGTCTTTTGCTTTTGTCTTGTCATCTTTTCCTTTCTCTTCTCCTGCTTTTCCTTTCACATCTTTAGGTTTCTCCTTTTCCTTTTCATCTTTTGCTTTTCCCTTTTCGTCTTTTTTGGCTTCTTTCCCTTTGACTGGCTCTTCTTTGGCTTTTTTCTTGTCCTCTTTTTTTGGTGGTGCGTCGCCTGCAGCAGATCTGTTGAAAATATGTTATTCTTATCATTGTATGATAGAAGCGTAATTACCAACTGACGCACAAAACATGTTCTCTTCATGAGTCTGCAACGTGAACTTTTGTTTCAAAAGTTCCACAAAATCTCGAAAAAAGATTGACTTTTCATACAAACTGATCAGTTACTGTTCATCGAGTCGATTTGTATGGAAGACCAAAAATTTTATTGCGAATTTTAAACAATAATTGTGAAAGCCACCCGAGACGTTTTGCGTTATTTTACTAACGCATTGTATATTCGAGGCCACGCTCTCTGATGCAAACAACGAACTACAACAGTCAAGAAGAGTAACCGCCTTGCAAAGCCCGCTAAAACATGCACCTAACTCGCACAGTTAATTTTGACAGACGACGACGACGACAGACAGGCAGATGATGTCGTTGCTGTACATTGAAGCTTATTTTCGACGTTCTTACAAACCGAGTGTTCGGGAGGAACATATCAAATTAAAGATTTGGTTTTTACATTAAATCTTTTAATTAAAAAACCTAGATGCGAGTGTATCGTATGAAGTAGTGAATGAAAAAAGAAAGACAGGCAGCTCGCGCCGGTATTTATATAAATCTAAACGCCTGATGCAAACAAATAAGCAAAAACATTCTAATGCATTTTTATCACTTAAAATCGATAGGCACTCTATGCACTCTAGACACAAATATCTATCGTATGCCCAGCGGTGGGCCTAAAGTGGGAGCTGCAACACCGAGTCATTTAAAACATCATCATACCGCGTATTCGAATGTGGTATGGTATAGTTTTTGGTAGGTATTCATTTGTTGGGGTCAAGTTTGAAGCGTAGTTACATTTCTTGACTATAGATACGTAATTAGTTGGATGCAAAAGTTAAAAACGATTATCGTTTAATTAAATAAATTAGACCATTCAATTTTCTTATCTATGTTATAAGTCGTCTTTGGTTACACCAGCGCCCGACTCTAGGAACAAGGAACCTTGTTCCTAGGCCCGACTAGACGTCAAAGTGGTCGCCGTGGTCGGAAAGATCATCATTATCATCCATCGTCATCTTCATCATCAAGTGAAAACATTGGATCGTATCAAGAGCGTCACCAGCCGATAGCTCAGGGAAGGGGGGAGGGGGCAAGTTAATATTCTCAACGGTAGCCTAATTAGTAATACCTAATTAGTGAATTCATTCGATTTTCGACGTGCGAAGCAGGCCCACTGGACCAGTTGTATGTACCATTAGCCAGTACCATTGATGGTACAAGTGGCGTCTTTGGTTATGATTATAATTTCACTTAAACTCACATACTCTGTTCGTGTGGTTTTTATATGCAATAGGTACACATCATATCTATCTATGTATCAAACTCACTTCTCCCGTTCGTTCTTCTTCTCTCTTGCCGGGTGCATCTTCCCCGCGTATCCACTCTTCCATTCTTTCTCTTCTTTAGCAGGCATTTCTAACACGCTCTCTTTCTTTTAAGCTTACAGATATCTACAAACGGAAAAGATAAAAAAAAACGACTAGCTGAACAGTTTTTTTTATTGTAACCCTTCCTTTTTAGATAAATATAAACTTCATCGTGTGGATTGTAAGGTCACCAACCAACCTCACAAACATTCGTTGCTTCGTGTCATGTTATAGAGCTGCCAAAGGCCACTGACTGACATGGTTAGTTTAACCACTTCCAAGGACAGCAATCCGGAATCATGTTTTACGTGCCTTCCGAAGCAAAGAATCATCTTTCTTTTCAGACAACCAGGTGATTCAGCTTGCAATCATGTCCTAAGCAAATTGGAGAAAGTCTTACAAATATATTACCTACTGTTTGAGAATCCGTCGGGCTTCGAAATATTTATGCTGATTCTATTTATTTATACCTACGAATAAATATTAGTTTTTCACTCACTTTCTTCGAACTGCTCCCATTTCACGCAGATTAAACCATAGATACTCTTATTAATAGTTATTCTAAACAGTATTTATTAATACCATGTAGTAAAAAAATCTGTAACAAAATAATATAATTTTACCCAAACGCAGCAAAGTTTACCTAAACGCAGAAATGTTTACCCAAACACAGCAAATTTTACTCAGCATTTAGCTAACATAAGTCATAAGGCGCTATACAGTCTCATTCTGAAAATATCGACAACCAACCTCACAGACCCTGGTTGCACTACATGGCTTGTGTAACGACTAGGCCCTTCTGTAAATAACAGTTGAGACCTAAAGTGTCTTTCCGAAGCATAGAATCATCTTTCTTTTTGGACATCAGATGATACAGCCTGCATTGTAGTAAGTTAACCAAAGTTTTACAAATAGACTTTTCGTACGACACCGTCCCGATCGGGATTCAAATCCTGTTCTTCTGTAATGATAACGGAACGCTTGACCGCTCCACCACGGAGGCGTATGAATTTCTTCGCAGGAGTGTGGAAGGTTTCCTCTCGATAATTTCCTTCAGAAACTCGAAAAAACTAAACATAAGTAGGTATGAATATATGGGCCACGTCTCGGGAAACGTAATGTGGGACGTCCCCCTACCAGGTGGACTGATGACCTGAGGAAAGTCGCTGGTGGTGGCTGGATGAGGAAAGCGGGTGATCGTGCGCTTTGGCGTGCCCAGGGGAGGCATACGTCCAGCAGTGGACTGCAAGATTGAGGTATGAATATGAATTCGAACGTACTGGGGTTTGGACCCGCGTCTCCTTGATGGGAGACCGGGCCCTAGCCATTACACCACCAACGCTCTTATTATAATAAATATCACGTAAATAAAAGCTGAAATGGTCAACAAAATAAGGAATTGCGTGAAATAAACTTACCCTTTTACAATTTTTTTTATTTGTTTTTATTTTATAACTTCACAGGTCCTACATTTCGTGTCATCGTAAAGATTGACGTTTCGTAAAATTGTCAAAATGTATTGTTATTTTCGATTTTCAAATCGTGCATCTTGCGTCTAGTAGGCTCAAAAGAGGTGCGTTGACATACAATACAAAACGCGTTTATTTAAAAAATATATATCGTTAAAAAAACTAAAAAAACACGCTTTTATAGCACATCAAACTAAAAAGTGTAAAATCATTCTTAATATAAGCTGAAAACAATAATGAACGAAAAATACTAGTATTACTGTGAAAAAAAAGCGTGGGTCGCTCGATATAGGTACGAAAAACATGGCACAAAGCACCCGACGTGAAAGCGGGTTGTTTTTCCAAATTATTGTATTGTCACCGGTTCTTTATAAGTGTACAAAGTTTCAATTAAATCTGTCCGTTTATAGTGGGTCAAAATAACAAACGAGTCGGTTGCATACAAGCAAACAAACACACAGGTGAAGCTAATAAAAGCGTGTTAAAAAAACGCGACAGTGACAAAAATGCGAGTTCTTATAGTGACCCATTAAAAAAACCGACCAAGTGTAAGGCGGACTTATAAAACTTGAAATTCTTACAGTCAGCCCTTGATGTACTCGTAGGTTTTCAATTCAATTCAATTAATTTATTTCATAAACAATAATATATACACTTAATGGTAAAAACTCAGGCAACAAAATCCTACTAATATTATAAATGCTTTTGCCGAATCACGCTTGAATCACTGGACGGATCGGGATGAAACTTGGCACACATATAGGTTAGGTCCTGGAATAGGACATAGGCTACTTTTTACCGCGGTAAAACACCTCATTCTCACGGGAAAACTTATTTAGCGCGGGTGTAGCCGCGTGTGAAAGCTAGAATAATATAATCAGTAATAGGGATATAAATAATAATACTTATGCAATGTCAATTAAAATTTCAAAACTATAATAAAATTCAATCAGTCAAAATACTTAAGCCTATGTCATTCAAAACAAATTATCTATTAAAACAAAACATGTTCCAAAAATCAATATAATACACTCACCGGCACATCTAACCGCCCACCCTTGTATTTCGAGTTAATTTTAAACTACGCTTATTGTTATACTACATTACAATTGATTTATTGATAATTTTACGATAAATTAAACAGACTTAAATAAACGTTAAATTAACTACTTTTTAACTAACATCAGCTGTAAATAATAGAGTTACACAGAATCACGAATATACCCTGAAATGAAGGGTGGGCGGTTAGATGTGCCGGTGAGTGTATAAATTCAAATATATAGGTAATGTTAAACTTATTCGTATTTGTGATGCCCTAACCTCTGAGAAATCTCACAAAGATACTTTTAAGGGCCAGTGTCCCCCCGGAATTGAATCATCAGTAATGATCGTAGGGCCACGCTGCTGAGAATACATAAAAAACAAAATAGTGAATTGATCGACCTTCCCACTCGGCCGGGACCGGTAACGTCTCTGGACCAGCAGCCGCCACAAGCTGCTGAACACCACACGAAGAGTATTGTAGAGGATTGATATGTGGCGATACCCAGGGCACAGTCCGAAGAAAAAACTCAAAAGGTGATATCCTCACGGTATCCTCACAGTACATACTTATTTGAAAACATCTTGTATGTGCGGAAGAACACAATGCTATTTCCTAAGAATTCTGATATACATAATATAAATACTAGAAATAAAAATAAAATAGCGCACCCAAAGTTTAGACTGTGTACAGTTAATAATTCATTCATGGGGAACTGTATTCGCTTCTATAATAAAATACCAGATGATATTGTAAATCTGTCCGATAGCCAATTAAAAGCTAAAATTAAAACTATTTTATGTTCTAAGGCCTATTATACGATAAATGATTACTTAAATGATATGATATGATGAAAGATAAAACTGCCAGCAAGAAAGGTTGCCAGTCATAAAAATGGAAAGAGGACGAATGCCTCGTTACACGTCTAGATGTGTTTTTTCATCATCATTCTTCATCATCATCGTGTGGATTGCAAGGTCGACAACCGACCCCACAAACCTTGCTGCCATTGTTATAGAGCCGCCAAAGGACACTGGCATGGCTCGTGTATTCAGAGTCCGTGACGCACTGAAGAGTTAGGATCTGTTGTTGTAGGTAAGTACTGCAGAATCCTCAATCCAAACGCGAAAGTTTGTAAGTATGGATGGATGTTTTTTACTTTTTTTAACGCAAAAACTACTGAACGGATTGGGGTGAAATTTGGAATGGAGATAGTTTGTACCCTGGATTAACACATAGAATACTTTTTAAAATTAAAAACGCGGCACGGTGGTATGGATTTGCCGTGGTGTGGTTCAGGGACACATCAAATACTACGTGTTTTTATTCCCTTGGGTTAGAATATATTAACCTTCTTCTGCATATGTTTTTCTTTTTTAGATTATCATTCGCTGGGGTTGGCGCAGTATATATATTTTTTTCCATTCCGACAAACGGATCAACTTGAAAACTGTTCAAAAAAAATTTTTTCCAAGCGGTTTAACTATGTATAGGTATGGTTAGTCGGTTACAGTTTTTACGGGAAAGTCTTATTCCCACGGGAAAATCTTGCACAAGGCGACCGTAGCCGCCGGCGGCGGCGGACCGCTAGGTACATAAGAAAGAAGATTTAATAATTCAATAAAACAATAAAATATTGTTTTAATTGTATATTTTTATTTACCTCTATTATAGTAAAAATAGAACAGCTAAACAAAGTTGTCTTATTATAAGACAGTAAGTAAATAAAAGTTAACATTTAGATCGGTTACTATGGGAAAATCTGAAACTATAAAGTTAACATTTAGATCGGTTACTATGGGAAAATCTGAAACTATAAAGGCGTGTCTCCTGCCAATGTTTTGGTCTACACTCTACACAAATTCGTCTACACATACACAAAAACAAATGTTTCAAACGACGTCTCCTGCTCAGAAATGTTTCGGACCAATGTTTCGGTTCGACATAGAGGTTTGATAGGCTCTCTTGTTTGGTCAATGTTTTCCAAAACATTTCATAGACAATTTGTGTAGAAGAACCATAGATAAACATGTTTTTTTTTGTTTTGTGTAGATGTTTTCTGTGTATTGTGTAAGACCAAAACATGGCAGGAGACACGCCTTTAGACATACGAAGATCTGTTCTTAAGAACCATGGCATTGATTTTAGTAACAACAATAACTGCATTCATAGATTAAAAGAAAATACAATTTTTTTGTTCGGGAATCGAACCAAGTACTTAGTAGTGTACTGTACAATATGATTTATATTATAAGTAATACCTAAACAAAATAGTTGCATACAGACCTACCAACTTATCTGTTTAATGAAAGGCGGCGCTAGTAGTAATACGAAATTCCGAAAAATAGTTCCTAAATTGACGGTTCGTGGATCCGACGAAATCCGGCGAGGCACCCAGGGCCATAAAAGGATTTAAAAAGAGTCCACGAAGTACACCTGGCGCCGTCTATCGTTTAGAACTATTATTTTTATTTTTTAAAGAGCTGTCAGAAAGTCCCTTACTCTTACATCTTCTTAGCGAGTCGATTTTTGATTTGCCATCGTGGGGAAAGGATTTGCCAGTCAGCTAATAGTGAACTTCGCTAGAATGTTGCCCAGGGTGCGCCATACGTACTAATAACAGAACTGTTGGTTTTCAGATGTGGCAGGGGTCCGGAGACTGTTCCCTCGCTTATCTAGACGGTATGCAGGTGCGGAGGGTGACGAGGTTCAAATACCCAAGGTTCTAACGACGACGAGGACATCGAGCGAGAGAGACGGGCGCTTGCGGTTCGGTGCAATATGCTTGCACGTAGATTCCACAGGTGCTGTACTGACGTCAAAGTGCGAGCCGGTGGTGTCAAGGGCCCGAAAGGATTTTAAGGCATATTGTCAAGGTTTATATACCTGCCACCTGTGGAGCACTTACACCAGGCGCTCGTACTGTGCTATCAGGGTGCAGAATAATGATGCATTCCGCACACTGATGCGGCTGCCGAGGCGCGGGTGTTCGATTTCTTCGCAATCATGCGTACGCGGCTTGCCTCATTCTGAGATCGTATTCGTACATCTCAGAATGATATAATCAAGATCATGTATGAGATTCTGGACGTCGTCGTCACCTTCCGTCATTGGTTAGGGACGCATCACAGCGACAGCAAAAATAACTTTTTTAAAGATAAAAATGTACGAGGAGGGATCAAAAAGAAGTGAGAACGACATACTCCTTGGTAAGAAAAAAAAAATACTGGCAGGCATAGCTCAGATACATATTTGTAATATTAATAAAGAAAAAAAAAACTTCGATTCTCTTTTGTTTTTTCTGAATGTAGTCATTTGTTTGCTTCGTGTCGGAACGTAATGGAGAAAAACGAAGTGCGAGCCGTTTTTAAATACCTACCTCTCTGTTTAAAAAAGTTAACGACTCAAGAGATTCATTGCGATTTGGAGGCAACATTAGGAGAGTCTGCTCCGCCGTATTCTACTGTCGCAAGGTGGGCTTCTCAATTTCGAGTAGGGAGAACGAGCACGGAAGACGAACATCGTTGCGGCCGTCCATCGACGTCAGTCACCCAAGAAAATGTTGCGAAAGTCGAGAAAATTGTATTGAGCGATCGAAGAGTTACCATCCGATACTTAATTCAAGAAACGGGCATTTCATATGGAAGTATTCAATCCATATTAAAACAATCTTTGAATATGAGAAAAGTTTCCGCAAGCTGGGTGCCGAGAATGTTAACCGACAGTCAGAAACAAAATCGACTTGACATTTCGAACATATTGTTGGACAAGTTTCAAGAAGATTCTGAGAACTTTTTGTCTCGTTTCGTAACAATGGACGAAACATGGGTCCATCATTTTGATCCTGAGACAAAACAGCAATCTTCGCAATGGAAACGGCCATCATCACCGACCCCGAAGAAGTTTCGTGCTGTGGCATCGGCTGGCAAGGTTATGGCCTCAATATTTTGGGACTCAGAAGGGATATTGTTGATTGATTACCTGGAGCGTGGAACCACTATTACAGGCCAATATTATGCAGCTTTAATTCCCAAGTTGAGGAATGCCATCAAAGAGAAAAGGAGAGGGAAACTTCGAAGGGGCGTGCTGTTTCATCACGACAACGCACCCGCGCACAGGTCGGCAGTTGCGATGGCTGCCATTCAGCAAGCTGACTTCGAATTGGTTGACCACCCCCCTTATTCACCAGATCTGGCGCCTAGCGATTTTTATCTGTTCCCCAAATTGAAAGAATACTTAAGGGGAAACAGGTACGAAGACGATAACGAGGTGATGGATGCCGTGGAGAGCTTTTTGCAGGACCAAGACAAAACTTTTTTTTAAAGGGATTGAAGCCTTGAAAAAGCGCTGGACTCGGTGTGTAGAGAGACTCGGAGACTATGTAGAAAAATAAATTATTAAGTTGTCAATTAGTCATTATATTCTATTTCATTCTCACTACTTTTTTATCCCTCCTCGTATTTATTCGCCAAAAACAATAACTGTAATAACTTCTTAGTATTTATATTATTTTATATTTTTGTATGGGTTTGACCTGAAATAAACGATTATTATTATTACGACACGACATTTGAAAGTTGTAATTTTCATACTAATCGCCAATTTTGTTCAAGTAGTTCCAATTTTGGCCATTTCTCAGACACTCTGTAGTACAAATTAAGAGTACAAAAGCTTGACCAGGAATATTTTATGAAGGGGCTACCTGGCTGCACGCACACTAGCGCCACTTCAATAAAACCAAATATATCAAAGATCCGGTTGGTAAAATTGTTTTATAGGTCGTCTAGTATTTTTAGAACTGATAAATTTAAGAAAATGTGGCCAATTGTAGTTACAGATAGCAAAAGTGCTAAAAACATTAGCTAATGTTAATGTTTTTAGCACTTTTGCTATCTGTTACAAACATATTGTGCAAAACAGGTTGTAGTGACAAACTTTTCCAAACTAACTTTTTTCCATCTTGAAGTAGGTAGGTATACACCTATTTTAATCATTAAGCAAGTGACTACCAATTACACAACATAATATGAGGTAAATATTTTTTGTATAAGTAACCAATATTTATAACAATAAGTAATCATTATTGCAAGCTTTTTAATTACCTAGTACAGTGTGATAACAGCTACCTATTCTGTTATAAATAAACATTTAAAACTAATTTAACTATAATAAAAAAGAAATAAATAATCAAGTTCATTATACTACCTTATTTGCTACAAATTTCAGACTTATATTAACATTCTATGCTAACTTGGAATAGGACGCAGTACCATAATTTTTTTTAAATGTATGTAATACTAAGATATAGTACGATTCAAAATCGTGTAAATAAACCGGCAGCTTCATGTTGCCTGCTATGCACCGGAGTGTGCTAAGACTGCTGCCTCGTTGATGCAATAATGTGACTGCGCGTGCGCTGTTACCAAACGTGTACGCGGCGCACCTTTTCAGAATATTTTATTTTATACTAGCGGCCAACTTCAAAATGGAGGTTAGTTAGAGATATCAGCAGTTAGTGTTTCAGCATTTTTTTAAATCCTTTCCCTAAGAGGGAAGTAGGAATTAGACATTTGAATGCAAAATCCGCCATTTTAAAATTTTAAAACTAATTTAATCAAGCTTTGACACGTGTTACAGCATTTTTTTGAAATCCCTACTCAAAGGGAGTAAGGATTAGAAGTTTGTATGAAAGGTTTGTCACTTTTAGAATTAAAAAAAAATACAGTAACGTCGTATTCAATCAGTTAGATTTCCAGTTCTTAACTTCAAAATTGTCAAAATTTGCATACAAACTTCTAATCCCTACTTCCCCCATATAAGTCGGGATTTCAAAAAAATATGGAAAATGAACCAAATAATTTAGTCTAAATACCATTTTTTAAGTTCTTAGCTTTAAAATTGACTAGCATTCCATACAAACATTTAATCCCTACTTTCCCCCTCAAAATAGGGATTTTGATAAAATGCTAAAACATGTGTCCAATGATTTATTAATTTCAGTCTAAATCTAAAATTTAATGACCCCAACTTTTGAAACAAAAATGAGACTTTCTATAATCTTGAATCCCTCTTTCCCCCCTTAAGAGCGGGAATTTTCCAAAATCCCTTCTTATTGCTTGCCTACGTCATAAGTGTAACCTACTGTGCAAATTTGGTGGTTCTAGCTTCAGTAGTTCCGGCTGTGCGTTGATGAGTCAGTCAGTCAGTCAGTACGGACTTCTCTCTTTATAATAATAGTGTAGATTAAGAAGATTTACAGACAAATAATCAGATAGAATAACAGAAATAGAAGAGTAAGGTGCTAACAACAAATCTCCACCAACAGAAATAGTATAAAGGTTAAAATAAAATTCGGAATAGTAAACTTTCCTTTGGATAATATGGCTATATTCCCTCAACTGTCAGTTGATCTACACGATTTTGAATCGCACTGTAGATAATGCATAATAAAAATAACACAGTTTCAACATATCACTTGATCTTTTTTTTTTTTTTTGACGGACCTAATCACTATTTATACCAGAGTGGTAATATAGTGGGCGCGGACTTGCGGGGGAGCAGAAGGCTCGTACACCTTAAAACATATCACTTGAACCAAAATTTTCAAATTAACTTTAAAAGTGGGTGTCGATTCGGCATACGCCCAACTAAACTAAACTTAAAATTTGTCCTGTCACTTTCTATCATTTTTAATTGAAAAGGGACCGAATATCATTGGTTTTGTTTTTGTCTATGACTTCACGACTAACTGTCCAATTTAGTCTTGTTTTAGTGCCTACCTAACACCATGACAATTAAAAAGCCACTAAAATTGACAGTTAGTCGTGAAGTCAAAGACAAAAACAAAACCGATGATCTTCGGTCCCTTTTCATTTAAAAATGATAGAAAGTGACAGGACTAATTTTAAGTTTAGTTTAGTTGGGCGTATCGACACCAATGTTCTACAACTTAACGGTCTGCAAAAAAACATCCTTGATGTATCCTTTGTCATAATATCATACTATGGTAAGCCCATGAGATCAGCTTTTATTCTATGTTTATACATAAGACACAAGTAATGGTTTAACAATACAAAATATGCAAAAAAAGTATTAGTTATTTTCATAATTCATCTGAAAGTATACAAAAATAGAATACAGTATCAAAATTGATCAAAAAACAAACTAGATACAACATTATTAAACAAATATGATTTGTCCCTCTTACGAAAACAAAATTTTTTATGGCGGATGTATGGCCCGCGTGACAGACATATGACGTCACATGTCACGTCGGACCTCTCTGTCTAAGAAGCCTCATACATAACTTTGTTTCTGAGCAAGATATTTGAAAAAATATTTTTTATTTATTTTTAACTTTAAATATTTGGATTAATGAATTTAAAAAAATGTGCATATTCTTTATTGGAATATTTGTTTGTTTTCTGTTCTGTTTCTAAAAAAAGTCGGTAAATTTCAACAACACAGCGCTAGCCTTTTACATAGCGTTACCGGTTTTTTTACATACCGTTTACAAAACACAGTACCTAGTATAATAGACAATGAATTTAATTGTTAAGT
Organism: Carpatolechia fugitivella; assembly: GCA_951230895.1. Classification (NCBI taxonomy): domain Eukaryota; kingdom Metazoa; phylum Arthropoda; class Insecta; order Lepidoptera; family Gelechiidae; genus Carpatolechia; species Carpatolechia fugitivella. Next base: position 749,847 of record OX579671.1, on the reverse strand, counting down.
ATAGTAACTATATACTATATTAAACATTTAAATTCATTGTTTATTTTCAGAAAAGAAAATAAGAAAAACAGTGCAATGTCTCTGAATATAAAAGAAAAATAAAAAAGCACTTTTTACACAGAAAGCTCTTCCTTCATTGGAACAATTTCAGTATTAATTTCAATATTAGTACTTAAGGTACTTTGCTGTTCAGTTTTCATATATTGTTCTCGAATTTCTTCTAAAGATGTTGGCAGTATGTGGAGATTTCGGTCTCTCTCATGTAATTCTACATGCTTGGTAACATGTGATTTTTGTTTAAACTTTTTCTGACAAACCGGACATGAGAATGGCTTTTCACCGCTGTGAATTTTGATATGCCTATTTAATGTTGACCGTTGGCTGAATTTTTTCTTGCACAGTGGACAGCTAAACGGTCGTTTACCACTGTGCACTCTAACATGGTCATTTAAATGTGAGCTCTGACTGAACTGTCTGTTGCAAACCTCACAGGTATAGGCTTTCTCTCCAATATGAACTTTATTGTGGTCATATAGGTCTTCTTTAGTCAAAAAACCTTGTTTGCACATATCACAGTACAGAACTACTTTCTTTTTATGGATTTTCTTGTGGCAGGACAGATGGGCACTCTGTTTGAACCGTTTGTGACAAACTTCGCAAGTGTACGGACGTTCGCCCGAATGTATCCTCTCGTGACGGATCAAATGGGCCTTTTCACGGAACTCTTTCTTGCATATCGAGCAAATGTAGCATTTGTCTTCAACGTGCGTGCGTAAATGAGCTGCCAAATAAGTTTTCTCCATAAAAGCCTTCCCACAGTGGTCACAAGTGAATGGTTTGATACCATAATGGACGTGTTTATGTCTAAGCATGTTGTGTTTTGAGCTGAATTGTTTTTGGCATACGTCACAGGTATATCGCAAGCCTAAATGGACTATGAGGTGTTTTGTCAATCGGTCCTTTTTTGAGAAGGACATCTCGCATTTGTCACATGCATACTTTTTCTTATCCATTTTTTTGAGAACTTTCCATTCGGATCGTATTTTTGATATGTCGTTCAGAAACTGCTGGCGTTTTATCTCTTGTTGCTCATTGTATGTAGAAATTGATGGCATACATTCTGAAAATTTAAGATTATAACATTAAATTTTATTCCATCATTTTATCATTTTATTTAGTATGTATCTTTTCATTAATAGGAAGGAAGCTAATAAAAAGAGGTTGCTAGTTAAAAAAAAGAAAAATTATTAAAATCATACCTACCTACAGTATCACAAGCAAAGTGTGTTTTTACCTTCCATGATTCATTCTTCGCTATATATGAAAGAATGTTTTTCTAGGTAAATTTAACACCAAAAGGTTTAGTTTTGTGGGCATATTTGCGCCGGGAACGGTTAGGGGCGGGTTATTTGACTGATGTGATATTTATTTTTGACAATTTGTATTTAATTTTATTATTTGACATGTGAATTTATAATAAGTACTTATTAATTATATGTAAAAAAAAAAGTTTAATATATTATGTATATATATTTTGAAATAGGTTTTTTTGTTGTTTGTTTGTTCATTGGACTGACTGCTTCAGCCATAACATGAGCATTTTTCAACATTTATTTTCAACAATAAGAAATATTGTAGTTTTACTTAGTACAATAATTTGGCATAAAATTTAACAATACATTGCATCAATATTTAAACGAAAACATGTCCTGAGAATTATATAAAAATGGAGGTTTTGAAACAGAAAAGAAAAGTTTTGTAGTATTAAGGGTTCGAATTTGTGACGAACACACACTCGCATCTCTTACAGGGTGAATGAAGCTCTTGGAGAAATATTCAAGACTGCGATCTCATTTTGATAATAGAAAGGGCTTAAAGATAATACAACATAATGTTGATACAAACAAGCTTGACTCTTTGGACTGCACATTCTTAGGCTCAATTCACACCAGCAAGACAGCAGCCAGCAGCATATTTTAATGACAAAGCATTTATGAACTTTATTTGCGGTGACGTAGGTACAAACCACTCGTGGTCGCCTGACTGCTCTCGCCACCGCACAATGTTTTTTGTTTTATCAAGAAAATGAAGTACATAGTGCTGAGTCATTAAAATTAATCACTGGGTAGCTGCCAGCCGCTGCCATTCAAGTTTGAATTGAGCCTTAAATTCTTTAAGTTAAGAATCAGAGTCACATGGGAATACTTAACTTAACTTAATCTTGGTAAATCTTGACTCTATATATGAGAGAAAAACCTCACCTCTTTCCTCTTTCAGAGGCTGGATCTCTACTTCAATTTTGACTGCATTTAGACTCAGTTTTTCATTTGTGTTTGTTTTTTTTGTAATTGCATTCTCTTCTTCATCAATTTCTTCTGGCTCTTGTTTTATTGTTCTCAAAATATCATCATTAGAAGCTGTGTTGTTTGTAGTAGGCTCTATTTCAATACCTAAAATGTTTGATATTGTCCGACAATTGTCTGTGTTTACGCTGTTCTGCGATTCACATGTTTCATTGTTGAAGTCGTCAGGATAGTCGTCGACTGGTTCGCATTTGATCATGACCGATTCAATTATGGTGTGTTTGGTGTCGTCTTTTCTTAGATCTAAAAGCTCTCCCAGTTCTATCTTAGGTTTTTCCATTCTTATACCAAAATACAAACAGCAGATTTGACGCGCATTTATTTATTTTTTTATATACTTAGTACCTATAAATTTTGAAACTACATAATTTATTTTTCTAAACATGGATTCATGGTTATTTTACAAGCTGCCAGTCTTTGTTCATTTTTGTGTTTGTAACGGTAATAAACTCGTAACTCTAGTTGATTTTTAACTACGTTTGTTTTATAATATAAATGCAGTATGGGCTGAAAAAACCAACTTGATTAATTATGTGTAGATGTACAAAACTTTATTTTTTCCTATTGAGATTATTATAACAAAATCAACTTACCAACCTAACTAAATCGTGTGTATTAATTATTAAAATACCAATATAGCCCGTTAAAACAAAAAACTATCTATAAATGTCCCTACATTGTCTATTTTTTTATTAAAAAAGCCGTGCAATCCACACACCACTTTCACTTTTTTTGATAATTAATTGACTGACATTTGACATAAATAGTGATGTTCAGAAAATCAGTCAACCGTTTCAAATCGATTTCAGAAATCTTTCGATTTAGGCCGCGTTCCGATTTGCGCTGAAATCACTTGCCCAAAACCGCGTACCGAATCATTGTCAGTGGAATTACGGCAGCCATTGTGACGTCACGGATTGCGTCATGACTGCCGCCACCATCTTCCGCTAACGGCGCCCATGCTCCAAAGCGAAGCTCTCGTAAGCGTAATGTCAAATTCGACTGTCGCTGCGTTCCGAGACGCGCTGAAATCGATTAAAGTACCCGTAATCGCGTTCCGAATCACTGTCAGCTATACATTTTTTTGCTTTTCTGGTCGCTGACAGCGCTGAAAGTCTGATTCGGAATGCACCCTGTGACATATTGTTTATTTATTTTAAAAAGTTAAATGTTTTTATGTAAAATTAACGTGTCTTAGGTATATTTATTTGGTTGAACAAAATTAAAAACACGTTATTCAATTATTATGAAATGGTGATAAATTACTGAAATATCTTATCAATCAGTTTTGTAAGTTAGGGCTGCCAGATGTTCGATGGTAAAAGTATCGAGTAGGTTATGTATATATATTAAGATAGTTTTGACTCAGGTACATACCTACATACATAAGATAATAAATATCATAGGCAATCTGATAAAATATAAATATAAATATTATCAAACATTCTTTTTTGTAATTTTTTTTTATTTCATGTGCCTATTTACATTTCTATTTTTTTAAATTCACATACCTTTTCTTATTTTGGGTACTAGCCATGCGAAAAGTGCTGTTTTCACAGCTGTACGATACTTTTTTAATACGTATAATAATTTAGAATTTTGTCAGTTTTTGTACGGTAATTAACATCTGGCAAGACTGAGTTATAAGTTTCAGCGCGCTCAAACGCCGTTCCGTTTTGATTTCGCTCAAGAGCCGTATTATCGCGATTTCTGAATTGGTACGCGAGTAATCGCTGTCAGTACTTTGAGCCGTGAAATCTGATTCGGAATACACCCAAACTTTGCCTCTTATTATCACCCCTAGTATCACGTGATGGGTTTTTGCCCGGAAAATTCCCGACGACGCTAGGGAATTTTCCCAAATACAAGGGAAAGAACCCGAAAAATTCCCAAAGAGAGGGAAAATATGACGTCACGACGTAACTACGTTTTAGGTTGTAATATCGATAAAATCGGTAGGATTATTAGACAAAAGAACGTAATGAAGGATTTTAATTAAAAAAAAACTGTTTCAAAACTGAATGATTGACTGAATGGCAACTCTCGCCATAAGGCCGTATTCTCGACGACAGCGGACGGCGGCGGCGAGGAGGCCGACCGCGACGCGGGAGCGGCGCGTTCAAAAGCATAAGGTCGTTTGCGCACTCATCCGTATCCGATTCTTATCCGGTCCGTTTTTGATCCGTAAAAAAAACGGACGGTAAATTCACGTCTAGCGTTTGCGCACTCATCCGTATCCGATCCGGTTTTCATTCGTATTTGGTATACTTTTTAAAGAGAAGATTAGTTGGGCTTTCTAAACTAGTGGCTCTGTGAGCTGTTACAGCTCGCGAGTCTTTTATATCTTTTAAATTTTTTTTTCTCGCCAAACCCCCAACCCCTTGATTTTTTTATTTTGTTTTATTTTATTTTATTTTATTTCTTTTTATTTCATTTTATTTTATTTTAAGAAATGTGGACCTGTAGAGGAAAACAGCCTCAGCGGTAGACCTTGTAAGCTGGCAACCCCCATAACTCCGTCATTTTTTAAAATTTCCAAGAACTGACTCGACAAAAAAAATCGATTAGTTTATCGAACCTGCTCACAAAATTTCACGAGAATCGGTTGAGAAACGCGACCTGTAGAGTGAAACAAACAAACAAACAAAAAAATCCACAAACAAACAGATGGACATTTGCAAATTTTGCCAAGCTGAAACAGAGACGCTTCGCTCGCTCGGTCAATTACTAGTTTTTATTTTTTTATCTATTGAATGAAAAAAGATATAGACGTTTTTGAAAAAAAAAAACATTTTCCAAATTTCCATTTATTATATTATTATTTTTTATGCAAAATATTGCAATTTAAATAGTGGAAATGAATTCTACATATTTGATTTACATGAAAATGACACCAAACTTGACCTTATAGCAACACTGTTAGTAACAGAAACTACGAACCCCTCAGTAAAAACTTACATAAAAAAAAATTATGGCCACCCTTCTTAAATCAATCTTTGGGTCTAATCTAACTGAACAACTCCGCAAAAGGAAATGTTTTAATCATCAATAGCGTACACCGGCTACTATGAACGGTCTTCTCTTACCGAACGTCAAGTATTGGTAGAATGGTCATAACAGGCCTACGCTCCACGCAAGCGAAGTGATAAGTTTATTTTATTTAGCATTTTTGATGGCATCTAACAAAAAGGGAACTTAACGTTAATAAGGCTTTTTTTATTTAGTTATCTCATAAAATCAGGCTTGTTCATAATTAAAAAGTAAATAAATATCTCAAGCAAATTAAATACGATCAGTAAGTACCTTTTATTTTATTTTTTAATTTAAATTACCCGTTTATAATGAGAAATTCTAGTACGAAAACATTTCGACCGATATGCCAGTAAAGTAATTTAATATGTTCGAAAAAGATTCATGGTTGCTTATTTAATTAAATCAAAATAATCCAAAATTTAAAAGCAACAATAAATGTTAAAATTTCCTTTTTCTGACAGGATTTGAATTCCTCGCAATTTGAAAATCTCTATTCAAATAAATGAAAAGATCTGGCCTGATTTGTGTAGTCTCAGCTATTCATGAATACGCCATCCACGCCATGCTTCGCGCACAAAACACTATTTCTGGACTCATCACTCCGAAAACTTATTTCGCGTAAATTATTACAATATTTTCTTGTTTGCTCTTTATCCCACTTCTGATGTCGGAACGCGGCGACGGAAACATCAGGTGGAAAAACTATAAGGCGAACGCTACACGTAAGATCCATATCGTGATCTGTCAATATATATACTGACGGATCAAGATATTTATCGACGTGTAGGGTAGCATATTGACGGATCACGATTATCGCCGAATTTCTGGAAATCCTGTGATCTGATCCGGATCGTGATATGTATCTAGCGTGTAGTGTCGCGCTATCGCGAACAGTACGCAGCGAGACGGCAGCGATGGAGGAGAGGACTAATCACACTAATATTATAATTGCGAAAATATGTTTGGATGTTTGTTCCGCTTTCACGCCTAAACTACTGAACGTATTTGGATGAAATTTGGAATAGAGATAGTTTGTTTCTTTGTAATTACATTTGCGTTTTTAAGTAATTTATTAAAAAAATAAGTTTAATTTCTAGAAACAGGTCAACCAGACGTCGTCTAAAGAAATAATAATTTAGACAAAAATTATTAATGATAAAAAGTAATATTAATAATAATGATTAATTATTATTTGGGTTTAGTCTATTTCGATTTACTGTAAGGGTATTATTTTCTGAAGAAAACATACATTTCGTCAAATAAGTTGAGATGTGTATACTTTTCTCTCTTTTGTAGCCAATTCTTCGTCCATCGCTTTCTTTTTACTCGAAAGGGCTACAATGCCTCCAATTATTGCCACACAAGCTCTAATTTTCCTCCGTCTAGGGTCCATCGCGTCTGCCTCGTACAGATTAATAACTCACGCTCCAGTTCGGTCTACGTATCCTCCGCCCTGACATATATAATACAGCGCCAAGTCAGTGAACCGGGCGCATGAGATTATATCACTTGGAAGAAACATTTGTACAATTCAAATCAAACACTTGCTTACATACAAAGCAAATAAGATAATTATTCCTTTTTAACCTTCGATTACATTTTGAGCACACCACATCCTTGAATTGCTTCAATAATAATTTTATTATTCAAAAAATATATTATAAAAATAAAAGCAAAAAAATAAAATTGTCCAGAATCAGGATGCTGGCAGTTGTTTAGTCTAACGTAGCAGTTTAGTCTACCTCTCTGACCGCGCTGATCCAAAGTCACATTACTAAAGTGATTGAAGTTAGTAATCTCTAAGCTCTATTTGATGTAAGTCAATCAATGCTGGACGTAGGCCTCCCCAAGGGTACGCCAAAGCGTACGGTCACCCGCTTTCCTCATCCAGCCACCACCAGCGACCTTCTTCAGGTCATCAGTCCACCTGGCAGGGGGGCGTCCCTCACTACGTTTCCCGAGACGCGGTCTCCATTCTCGAACCCGTCTGCTCCAACGCTCATCGGTTCTGCGACAGACGTGGCCAGCCCACTGCCACTTCAGCTTGCTACATATTTAATGTAAGTATTTTATATATTTTTTATTTTATTTATCCTTCTCTCTCCATATCTTCTCTTCTTTTTTCCTTTTACTTTCGTTCCTGTCTTCTAGTGAAAGGAAAAGGAAATTCAATGCAGATTTTTTATAGATTATTCTGACCTCTACCGGACAGATATCAATAACGATGTCACAATACAGATTTATGGAAGTTCAACTATGTTCTTGTAGATAGCGTGAATACAGGTACCTACATGTAAGCCACTCTTCATCAAGTTGGGGATATTAACTTTGCCAGGAATGTACATTCTAGAAATATTTAAATTTGTAAAGCAGCACCCCCACTTATTTAAAACTGCAAGATGTAAGAGGTATCCCCACAGATTAGTTACAGGGTTCGGTCCAAAAACCGCTCTGTGCAGAAAAAGTTGCTACTGTATGTGCATTCAGATCTACAACAAGATACCTGATAAATTCAAAGAGGGTCCTTCTAAATTAATGACAAAAAAATTGAGACAATGGTTGACAGCTTTATGTGTATATAGTATTCGTGAGTTTATAGATTTTAAGTTATAATTTGCATGCTAATTTAATGTTAGCGAAATAGAGAACTATACCTAAATATTAAGACCTTGTTTGTAAACATATTTCTTAGAAAATAAAGATTGATTTGATTTGATTTGATACCACTACTCCTTAACAGATGGCACTGTTTATCGAATTCTCTTCAAATTCCTTACTTGTCTGTACGTAGCCGTAGGTGTAAATATACATTTATATTGCAACGGTCAATTTATGCACAAAGTCGTGGTTTTTCAGGATTTCTAACGTTGGAAGACAGGTAGTATTAAAAATATTGTTTATTTATGCACTACCTACATAAAGTGCGCCTGTTGATATCATCATAGCAAAAAATAGTTGATCATTTTATTTTACGCCTGCCATTAAGCAAGCAGGCGTTTATCTAGATTAAATGTAAGCTAAATAATAAATCTGCATTTTAAACTTTTGGAAAACATGTTTATGGTAAGGTGATCATTTTGTAAAATAATTATGTGGAATTCTGAATTAGGTATCTGGAAAACGTTTCTTCGGAGATCCATCTTTATGGTAAAAAGGGTTCGGTAACCCTGTAACTAATCTGTGGGGATACCTCTTACATCTTGGATTTAATTCCATTGCAGTTTTAAATAAGTGGGGGTGCCACATTACAAATTTAAATATTTCTAGAATGTACATTCCTGATTCGGAGAGACCAAAAATTTTTTTGACGCAGTTATTTTTTTTTTCGTGAAAAGTTGTTCAGTTTGACGGGTACTATCACTACACGGCGGGAACAAAACGATGTAAATTTCATGCTGTATTATTATTATAAATATTCAATTATTATTTTAATTTTTATTAATATTTTTTATTTTTGAAAATATTTTTGGGCAGAATAGAATTTAATTATTTTATACTTGAATGCACAAAGGAAAAACACAATACCATACAAGGAATGGTATTTATTGGTGATTAGAAATAATTTCAATGGATACCTAATGTTTTGAATTGATGATAAACTTTAATAATATACCTATGTCCCTTAAGATTGTTTAGTGACAAACACCTTACTTGATGCATCATCATCGTCCATCGTCTCAGCCGAAAGACGTCCACTGCCAAGGATCTCCACAACGACCACCGGTCCTGCGCGTGTGCCTTAAAGACGTCCACTGCCAAGGATCTCCACTACGACCACCGGTCCTGCGCGTGGGCCTTAAAGACGTCCACTGCCAAGGGTCTCCACAACGACCACCGGTCCTGCGCGTGTGCCTTAAAGACGTCCACTGCCAAGGATCTCCACTACGACCACCAATCCTGCGCGTGTGCCTTAAAGACGTCCACTGCCAAGGATCTCCACTACGACCACCGGTCCTGCGCGTGGGCCTTAAAGACGTCCACTGCCAAGGATCTCCACTACGACCACCGGTCCTGCGCGTGTGCCTTAAAGACGTCCACTGCCAAGGATCTCCACTACGACCACCGGTCCTGCGCGTGGGCCTTAAAGACGTCCACTGCCAAGGATCTCCACAACGACCACCGGTCCTGCGCGTGTGCCTTAAAGACGTCCACTGCCAAGGATCTCCACTACGACCACCAATCCTGCGCGTGTGCCTTAAAGACGTCCACTGCCAAGGATCTCCACTACGACCACCGGTCCTGCGCGTGGGCCTTAAAGACGTCCACTGCCAAGGGTCTCCACAACGACCACCGGTCCTGCGCGTGTGCCTTAAAGACGTCCACTGCCAAGGATCTCCACTACGACCACCGGTCCTGCGCGTGTGCCTTAAAGACGTCCACTGCCAAGGATCTCCACTACGACCACCGGTCCTGCGCGTGTGCCTTAAAGACGTCCACTGCCAAGGATCTCCACTACGACCACCAATCCTGCGCGTGTGCCTTAAAGACGTCCACTGCCAAGGATCTCCACTACGACCACCGGTCCTGCGCGTGTGCCTTAAAGACGTCCACTGCCAAGGATCTCCACTACGACCACCGGTCCTGCGCGTGGGCCTTAAAGACGTCCACTGCTAAGGATCTCCACTACGACCACCGGTCCTGCGCGTGTGCCTTAAAGACGTCCACTGCCAAGGGTCTCCACAACGACCACCGGTCCTGCGCGTGTGCCTTAAAGACGTCCACTGCCAAGGATCTCCACTACGACCACCGGTCCTGCGCGTGTGCCTTAAAGACGTCCACTGCCAAGGATCTCCACTACGACCACCGGTCCTGCGCATGGGCCTTAAAAACCGTTTTGCTGCCGTTTTGGTCTACACACTACACACACAAGTCTACATATACACATTTTGTTTTATTGAGATGTTTTCTGTGTATTGTGTACAGCAAAACATAGCAGGAGTCACGGCTTAATACAGACAAGAATAACGGTCAAACATGTGCCGAGATTGACATAGATCAAAGCTGCGAGTCTAGTGCAATAACGATGAATTTCCGAACGCACCCCTGCGCGTACACACAACAAAAAGCTCGGCGGCGCGCCGCCGCCGCGGTACATAATAATTAGGAACAAGCTCCCGATTGAGTGGAACATACTTCTTTAAAAAAATTAATTTAATTTCCTTCTTCAACGTTTTGGTTGTAATAAAATGTTAGGTTGACAACCGACCTCACTAATCCTGGTGTCAGTGTTATAGAGCCGCGAAAGGCCACTTACATGCCTCGTAAAACGACTACTTTTATCGTCGTAAGTCGGGATTGGAACCCGGAACTTCCGAAATAAGATTTCAAACGTTCGATCGCCCCACGCAAACAGTTATTCCGTGCTTAAGTAAGCACGTTAAAGGTTGATGGATTGTATTGTAGCTTTCCCTAGCGGCTTTAATTGACCGAGCGAGCGAAGCGTCTCTGTTTCAGCTTGGCCAACCTGTATGTCCATCTGTTTGTTTGTTTCACTCTACAGGTCGCGTTTCTCAACCGATTCCTGTGAATAAAATAAAATAACATAAAAAAAATAAAGATTAAAAAAAATCAAAGGGTCGGTAATGTTTGTAGAGAAAAAATAAAAATAAATATGAAAAGATATACAGACTCGCGAGGTCTACAGCTCACAGATCCACTAATAATAGAAGTTTTTAATAAACATTGCAATCGAAACTACTTATCACTAAGTCAAGAATGCGGTCGTCCACGTTTCTACAACCACTATACTGCTTTAGATTTGTAAATGCTAAAAAATCTATTAATGATTGCACAGTGAGATTACCACATGGCTGTAATAGTAACTCGGTACTATTATTTCGATACCATAATGCATCACTAATATTAAAGTCACCTGTCAATAAAAATAAATCATTCGGATACTCAGAAATCAGGTCGGATGCGATGTTGAGGAAAGCAAATAGCCCATCTTTGTCATTGGGACCATGAGGTATATAAGTACATGCTATATTTAAATGGCGGGATTGCGGTACCCTATTTCGACTGTCTCACTAATCGGAATGGAAACCCAAATACTCGGTACTGGTACTCGGCCCGCACGGCTATGAGCGTCCCACCTCCCCCCTCGACCCCTATGGTACTTTGCGAACGATCGCAACGATAGACAATGAGTACCTGCTATCGAAGCCCTCACGGTCGTAGAAGTCTGACATCAACCAACTTTCTGTGATACTAATTGTATCGTCATCTGATAGTGATACTTTTGACAAGAAGTCATGAGATTTCGTGCGAAGCCCCCTCACGTTCTGATAATATTATATAGATAAATTTTTAGGTTCGATTGCCATGATTATAAGAAAAGAAATATAAATGTATGTAACACTTGTCATGAGCAGATTGTTGTGAGCGTGTGAAATAACAAAATAATTTAGAACAGAAACAATGATTTATGACAATGTTGAAGTTAGCAGTAAACAGTTCCACAATGATAGATAGATAGATAGATAGAAGATTATCGGCGAACTAGGGCAGCGCCTGAGAAAGGCAACAAGGGACCCCCGCGCCGAATCGTACCTAAGGCAGCACATTTCGCTGGCCATTCAGCGAGGAAATGCTGCCAGTGTAATGGGTACATTCCACTACTTGGTCCGTGGTACATTCCCTCCGGGTGCGATTCGGGGCGGCCTTTTTGACTGTCTTTAATTAGATATTTATTTTGTTATTTTATTTTTGACATATAATTATTTTTGAGTTTTTATTTGTATATTGACTATAGTATGGATATTAATAAATAAATTTGATGATAGATAGATAGAGAGATAAATCGTTTATTTGTAAATGCAATACACAGTTGACGACTCAGCACAGTGATATTTTACGTTTAGCGATATACTTAGTACATTGAAATGAGAGCAAGTGTTCCACGGTAAAAGTAACAAAGTAATGAGAAATGAAACCATCATTTTAATCGATTTAAATCTGAGAAGTCCTTGATAGTATTAACCTTTGATTTATCAGATTTACGCATAAAAATTTTACAATCGCGAATCCAAAGGTACGAATAATTTTGGTCGGCTTTTATTTCCCTAGCTCGTTTCAACAACAGTTTGTTGGCCGGTGTAAGATGATCCCCGATGTAGATGGGCGCTGCTGCGCCGTGTATGCCTAAGTCTGTGGTGGTTATGCCTCGGCGCGCGCGTACGACGGGTAAACTTGACAATAATACTGGGAGGACGGTAGGTAGACGTGTTCTTTTTTCGCCACCGCCTTCTTTGTTATCAAAGCGGCGCACACGACGTATACAATCAACATCCCAGTCATTTGGCTCGACTCCCACTTTGCCGTAGATATTTTGCAAGATATTGTTCAGGTTTTCACCACCAGACTCAGGAATACCTGAAATTTCTAAGTTGTTCATCCGGCCATATTGGTCCCTGTTGTTAATTTCACTTTGAAGGTCTTCAATCTTCTCCTTAGCTTTATTTATTTCAAGCTGTTCACGAGATAAGGACGAAACTTTATTTTCTAGTGTGATAACCCGATCTTCCAGATTTGAAAATCTGGATTCCATAGTTTCCCATTTCGCCGTAAGATCGTGTATGGCCGAAGTTGTACCTCTTATGTCGGACCTCATTGTAGTAAAATCAGCTCTAAATTCCTTGAGTTCCAGCATTAGTTGACGGAGGGTTACGTCCTCCGAGCCCTCACGACACTTTTGGCAACGCCAGGCCGCCTTCTTCTCTGCGGTTAATTTGCGGTAGGTAGTTTCTCTAATTCCTGTACATTCGAAATGATAAGCTGAATCACATCCACTACAAGAGAAGTACTACTTAAATTACAAACTACACAATAACAAACAAATTAATAAATATGGTGGCGCCACTTCTGCGGTTAACAGCTCACTTGAAATGCCACCAACATTTTGCTTTTTTTATCCGACTACTGTAGGAGTGTTAGAGTCGGGCCACACTGATCCGCGGCGATCGTCAGTTTGCCTATAAAAACGCGCGCAAAGTATATAGTAAGTCCTTTTTTTTTGACGGACCTAATCACTATTTATACCAGAGTGGTAATATAGTGGGCGCGGACTTGAATATATAGTAAGTCCTTTCGCACCGATGCGTACGTTTCCACACTGGAAATACATATTTGAGTGACAAAAGAAGCAATAGTGGGTCATTCATTGCTCTATTTTTGCTACGCAAGTGGACTGTGACACTCCTACCAGCAGTCGGATAAAAAAATCAAAATTGTGTGGCACTACTATAACTGTTGGTGCGATCGCGTGGACTGAAACATAGGATAAGTGCCGCACAGGACTATTGCTGGGATTGGGCCGTCCGGTTGAGGGTCGTCGAAAAGAAACACCAGTATTCTGTGCAGGATCGCTTCCTCGGTCCGCTGTACCACACTACACCGTTGAGGTACTATTTGCACTGCCGCTGCTACCGTTCCTCTTTCTGTTTTCCTCTTGAGGCTTCCGAACTGTTTACTGTACTGTGAACCACTGCTTAAAACACACTGTCCGTGCAGCGGGCAGTGCTCCGTATTTATACTCCTACCCGTTAGGGTAAGGGGAGGTGAAGGCGGAGTGAGCGGGGCGAGGGACCGATGTTTGTTTATTAAACAATAGTTGTTTACAACAAATGACAATGGGTTGTTTACCTATTATTTTCTAGAATTTTCTAGCTAACTATGACGAACGTAAACAACATCGAGTAACGTAAACAACATAAAAAACATCGGCTCTATACTATTCTTTACCGACTAGATTAAGCGAAAAGGTGGGTAAAGTTCGAGAATATAAAACTGTAAGCTATTAAATATCTATAACTACTTAGGACACTAAAGTTCTTCCCTATAAACCTATAAAATACTATTCTAGTAGGAAAAAAGAGTTTAAATTAATAAACTTAATCTACAATATCTATAAGGCTAAGTCTTATGCTAGCAGTTAATTAGAGGCCGTCCCGTACATTCTCCCGCCGTGCGTCGTCCGTCGCCTCGGTCGACGCATCCTTGTTCCGTGGAAGGGACGCCTCTTCTGTTGATTGTAGCACGACGAGCTTCTTGGTCGGTCTGCGTAGAATGCCTCCTTTGGTCTTCACGTCTGCTGTTCTGACGATCCCATCTGTGCCAGGGTAGGTTGCGACGATCAGTCCGCGTGGCCATGTATTACGCGGCAGAGTGTTGTCGGCGATTAGGACGACGTCTCCGATGCGAAGTGCTGGTCCCTTGCTTCGAGGCTCCCGCCGGTGTTGAAGTTCGGGAAGGTATTCACGAATCAACCGGGACCAGAAGATGTCAGCGAGACGTTGAGATGCTCTCCAGTGTGTTCGTCCTATCAGGTCAGAGTCGTCGAACGTCCCTGGTGTTACTACTCGAGCAGATCCGCCCAGCAGGAAGTGATTCGGTGTTATTGCCTCTGGATCGTTTGGGTCTGTCGATACGTGGGTGAGTGGTCGACTGTTGACTGTATATTCGACTTCAGCGAGTAGTGTGTTGAGGACCTCTTCTGTCGGGTTTGTTTCTTTCAAAGCAACGTAGAGTGCATTCTTGACGCTCCGTACTAGGCGTTCCCAGGCCCCGCCCATAAATGGTGCTGCAGGGGGTATAAAACGCCAGCTGATCTTCTTGTTCGTCGCCTCTTGTTCTGTTGCTTGATCGATTGCTCGGCGTAGTTCCTTGTCCGCGCCTTGTAGATTTGTTCCGTTGTCGGACCATATCTCTGTTGGGCAGCCGCGGCGCGCTATCATTCGACGAAGCGCCATGATGGCTGAATCTGTTGTGAGTGAGGCGGCGATCTCCAAGTGGACGGCTCGCGTGGTCAGGCAAGTGAATAGTGCGACGTATCTTTTCTGTTTACTCCGGCCCACAGTGACTGTGAGAGGACCGAAGTAGTCCAACCCAGTATAGGTGAAGGGGCGCTGATGGTGTGCTAGGCACGCCAGCGGATGGTTCCCTGTCGATGGTTGAGGCGGAGCTGTCTTCCTCAGTCGACATGGCAGGCATCTGTGGATCACCATGCGTGCTGTTGGCCGCAGTCGAAGTATCCAATAATGCTGGCGGCATTCGTTGATTGTCGTCTCGACATTGGCGTGGTGCAGCTGCCTATGTGTGTAGTCGATGTAAAGCTTTGCCGTCGTATGGTTTCCGTCGATAATCGCTGGGGTCTTCACCTCTTCCTGGATGCCAGTTGTCGCGGCGATACGGGAGACGATCTTGATGACGCCGTCGACCAATTGAACTGCAAGTGGGCGTAGGCGGCTATTCGTCGCGATATCACATCCTTGCTGTAGCGCTGCTATCTCTTCTGGGAACGAATCTCGCTGACTCGCTATGATGAGCAGCTTCTCTGCCTTGACCATGAGCCCGGCTTCTATTATTCTGTAGCTGCGATCAGCTTCTGTTGGCTTCATGGTCACCTGCGGCTTCGGCTTGCCTGTTTGTTTTCGTCCCCAGGCTGGATCAGCTTCTCTATTCTTTTTCGTGCGCTTGTAGTTTATTCTTTTTATTTTCGGACGACAGAGTGCTATGAATTGAAGCACGCGCGCTGTGGCTTGAAGTAAGCGTTCCCACTTCGAAAATCGGTTGCTATCGGGGATCGCGTCTGTAAGTTTCGATGTTGCCTGCTGTCGAACGTAGTTAGTCCTCTCTTCCCCAGTTTTCTCCTCGGACGTTTTCTGTTTGTCTTCAGGCCATGTTGTCGGATCTTCGAGTAAGAAGGGTGGTCCCCGGAACCATCTGTGCTGTGCGTCGAAGTCGCCCGGTACGTTGCGGGTGGCGTCGTCGGCGACGTTGAGCTTGGTAGGTACCCAACGCCACTGGCTGAGCTTGCTGTTTTCTTCTATGGCTGCAATGCGGTGGGCGACGTAGGGCTTGTATGAGCGCGCGCCTGTCTTCAACCATGTGAGTACTGTTCGGCTGTCTGTCCAGTACGTGACGGAGTCGGGTTTGCGATCGTGTTCGTCGATGACTGTCGCGGCCATGCGACTTCCCATAACGGCGGCTTGTAGCTCGAGGCGTGGTATCGAGGTCACTTTGAGTGGTGCGACCTTTGACTTTCCCATGACCAGGGAAGTGATGACGTGGCCGTCCGGTGCGGTGATGCGCCAGTATAGTGCGGCGGCGAAGGCGGCCTCACTGGCGTCGACGAACACGTGTAGTTGTAGATCCGATGCGTCGCTGTAGTGTGGGTGGCAGCGCGGCATAGTGATGCCGGCTAGCTTCTGTAGGTACCCCGTCCATTCTGTCCACTGTGCTGCGAGGTCGTCGTCGATGCGTTGGTCCCAGTCGGTTCCCCTTCGCCACACTTCCTGTAGCAATTGCTTCGCTCGTGATATGACCGGTGATGCGAAGCCCAGTGGGTCGAAGAGGGACATGACGATTTTCAGTGCTTCTCGCTTGGTGGGGCGCGTGTTCTGTAAGATGTCTTGCGGTAGGCGGGCGAGGTCGAGATTGAAGGCGAGCTCGTCTGTGTGTGGCTTCCATACGAGCCCGAGCACGCGTTCCGTCGTAGTCCCGCCGTCCAAGGTGACCGGTTGAGACGCTGTAGTCGTCTCGGCGAGGGCGGCGACAATCTCTGCCGAGTTCGATTTCCATTGTCGTAGCTCGTAGTGTGCTTCGCTGTGTATGTCGCGCACCCGGCTTGCTGTAGCTATTGCTTCGTTGACTGTCGTGAAGCTCTGTAGGTAGTCGTCGACATAATGATTTCTTATCACGGCGTTGTAGACGTCTGGCTCCTTTTCTTTATAGCGCTCCGCGTTGACGTTCTTGACGTAGATCGCCGTAGCCGGTGATGACGTAGCGCCGAAGATAAGCGACGTCATTCTGTATTCGCGGGGAGGGGTGTCCCCCCGCTCTCCTCCTCTCCATAGGTAGCGCAGCGCATCTCGATCTTCTTTTCTTATTTTGACTTGCATAAACATCTCTCTGATGTCGGCGGAGACGGCGTAGCAGTGCTGGCGTAGTCGCATCAATACGCCGGGCAGCGACTGCAGAAGATCGGGACCGGTAAGGAGATAGTCGTTGAGCGACACCCCTTTCGTCTTCGCTGCTGCGTCGTGGACCACGCGAACCTTGCCGGGCTTCATAGGGTTCAGGACGGCAAAGTGTGGTAGATACCATGTCCTTTTTTCGGTGCAGTCGGCGGGTGCTGGCTCGGCATATCCCTTTTGTATGAGCGCTTCCATCTGTTCTTCGTATTTTTTCTTGAGGAGAGGGTCCTTGTCTATCTTTTTTTCTGTAGTTTGAAGTCTCTTCAACGCGTTGTCGTAGTTGTTGGGCATCGGTGCATCATCGGTGCGCCAGAGGAGGGACGTTTCATAGCGGCCGTCTTCGCGTCGTACTGTGCGCTCTGCTAATATGTTGAGCGCACGTTGTTCCGGATCGCTGTGTGGTCTTTTCGGTGTTATGGCGATTGACTCGATGGCGAAGTATTGGCGGAGCTGTTCATCCATGTTCTCTTCCTGGGTGACGATGTGGTTCACGTAGTGTACGCGCTTTCCGAGCGTGCGTGTATGTGCCCCGTGTAGTACCCAGCCGAGGGGGGTGAGGGACGCGACGGGTTGGTGCCGCTCTCCCCGCTTCGTCTCTGTAGCCAACAGCAACTCCCAATTATCTTGACTGATGAGAATCTTCGGAACGGCGTCGTGAATCAAGCGCGCGCTAATGCCCGCCAGATGCGGGCAGTTGATGACGTCACTCCTTTCGACTCGCTGTGGTGAGAGACGCAGGCTGTTGATGGTTCGCGCTTGAATGCTGACTTTGCTCGATGTCCCCTGTACTGTGATCTTCACGTGTTGAGACTTAGCTTCGCCCATTTTGTTCGATAGGGCTTCGATGTGTAGTGGGTCGATCGGCCCCTTTGCGCCGATCTTTCTAGCGATGGCGGCGTCGATGAGCGTGAGCGTAAGTACTGTAGTCGCCCCGCGGTCCGGTGACGGTGACTGGAAGAATCTTCAAGAAGCTGTGCGTCTTCTCTGTTGTCCTGGCGGTGCTCACGACTTCTGTTTCGTTTTCGCCTTTCTTGACGAAGTGTAGCAGCGGGTGATGCGTGCGGTCGCAGTCGTCGACTTTGCATCGCAGTGGCTTGCAACTGTGCTTCCGCGTCCTATATTTGAGGCATCTGAAGCATAGCCCTTTGTCCTTGGCTATGTCCCATCGTTCATCGACCCCTGCGTCGATGTATTGCGGACACTTCGTCGCTGCAGTGTGTCCGGGCTTCTGGCATACCGGGCACAGCTTTTCTGTTGCTGTAACTGTAGCTGTGGGCTCCACTGTGGCGGCGTACGTCTTCTGTGGTGGCCGCCGTGGGAGTGTGCTGTGGGTTGCCACGCGTTGAGTGGGCGCGGCCATTGTAGGTTGCTCGGGTTGAGCGTACGGGGCGCAGCGTTGGGCTTCGCGTTCCAAGAAGCGAGACAACTTCAATAGCTCGGCGTCGTCGTCCTCTGGCTGGAAGGCGGCGAAGTCGTACCATCTGTAACGCAGCACCGGTGTAAATTTTTCTATGGTGAGCTTCGTAATCTCCGGGTTGTACAAGTAGTGTTGCTTCTTCAATGCGCGGAGGGTGGCCACGATGTTGTTCACCTTTGTGGCGAACGTGCAGACATCTCTGGCGGAGTCGGTGAGTCGCGGTAGGGCTCGCAGACGATCGAGTTCGGCCTGTGCGATGGCGTCGGGGCGGCCGAAGCGGGACTGTAGTGTCTTCATGACGTCATGCGGGTCCGCGTTGTACATAAGCAGGTTTTCGACCGCTTCCCTTGCTGTTCCCTTGAGGCTCTTGCGTAGGCGGGCGAGATTCTCGACGTCGTTGTAAGAGGGCGCTGTTGCAGTGTAGGCTGCGTTGAATGATAGCCACTCTTGATGTGACCCGCTGTAGCTCGGTAACTCGAAGAAGTTACGTGACGTCGGACGTGTTGATTGCGCAGCGAGTGTGATGGCTTGCGCGAGCTCGGAGATGTCGAGGCTCTGCTGTTTGACTGTCATTTCCCGCGCTCCCGCCGGTACACAGACAGGGGGGGAACACTCCCCGCACCCCGGTTTCGCTGCTGTGGGGGCGCCGGGGGGGTGTGGCATCTTCCGTGTTTCTGCCTTCTCGTTTTGAGGCAGAGGTGGCGGCGCTTTCTTCGATAGGGCTGTATGTTGATGCTGTAGACTCTGGTCGACCCAATCGGCGACGCAGCGTTGTGACTCGTTACCGCCGTTGTCTTCCTGTATGTCCTTCTCTTCCTCAGAGCTCTCTGCTTCAATGCGGGCGATGCGGGCGAGTTCATATTCTATCTTCAGGCGGAGGAGTTCTTCTTTTCGTATTGCTAGCTCCCGTGCTCGCATTGATCTTGCTTTCGTCGATGTTGATGCTCGGGATGCTGCAGCGTGGCGCGCGGGGAGGTGCGCCTGAATGGCGGCGGCGGAGGGGCGGTCGGAGTGTGCGGCAGTTACACCCCGACCGTCTTCTGTCGGGTAGGGCTCTTTCATTGTGGCCCCGTCTGTGTTGCTGGCTCGCTGGACAGCTTCTGTGGTGCCCTGGTTGCCCAGTAACGTCGGGCAGAGGGGCGTCTGTTTCATGATTCCGCTTGCAGTGGAGTGGTGGGAGGCGACCTTAATGGGTGCGTCCTTGACGGATGGCTCGGACGTTGACGTAGTCTGTTCCGCGTGTGCGTCGGTGTCTTCGATGCTGTTGCCTCCTAATGTTGCGATTTCACCGGTGTGACGGTGATCGGTGTGGCTGCCTTTTCCGCTTCTGGTGACGACCATTCTTCTGTATTGACCGCAATCCGGCTCGAAGGACCAAAATGTGTGGCACTACTATAACTGTTGGTGCGATCGCGTGGACTGAAACATAGGATAAGTGCCGCACAGGACTATTGCTGGGATTGGGCCGTCCGGTTGAGGGTCGTCGAAAAGAAACACCAGTATTCTGTGCAGGATCGCTTCCTCGATCCGCTGTACCACACTACACCGTTGAGGTACTATTTGCACTGCCGCTGCTACCGTTCCTCTTTCTGTTTTCCTCTTGAGGCTTCCGAACTGTTTACTGTACTGTGAACCACTGCTTAAAACACACTGTCTGTGCAGCGGGCAGTGCTCCGTATTTATACTCCTACCCGTTAGGGTAAGGGGAGGTGAAGGCGGAGTGAGCGGGGCGAGGGACCGATGTTTGTTTATTAAACAATAGTTGTTTACAACAAATGACAATGGGTTGTTTACCTATTATTTTCTAGAATTTTCTAGCTAACTATGACGAACGTAAACAACATCGAGTAACGTAAACAACATAAAAAACATCGGCTCTATACTATTCTTTACCGACTAGATTAAGCGAAAAGGTGGGTAAAGTTCGAGAATATAAAACTGTAAGCTATTAAATATCTATAACTACTTAGGACACTAAAGTTCTTCCCTATAAACCTATAAAATACTATTCTAGTAGGAAAAAAGAGTTTAAATTAATAAACTTAATCTACAATATCTATAAGGCTAAGTCTTATGCTAGCAGTTAATTAGAGGCCGTCCCGTACAAAAATGTTGATGGTTTTTCAAGTGAATTGTTAACCGCAGATGTGTAAACAATGTGTTCGACTCGACCCTTAGAATAAGAAATGTAAATGGACACTAAAATAGACAGTTTTGCGCTCACAGTCAATCTGCATAATATTTGATAGGTACTTATTTTGAAACATTTTAAATTAGTTATTGATTAATTGTTTATTGTTTTAATTATTTTTTGATTAATTAACAAATTATAAATTCGTATTTTTAATGCCTACTTATTATTATTTATGTCTCTGTGAGGCGCTCATCAATTTCCCTCTTTTTACAAAAATAAAAATTATTCCTATTTTGGTTTCTGTGACCCATTTCACCACAGTAACTGCAAATTACAAAAATTTAGAAGATCAATGTTTTTTTGTTGCCTGGTAATTGACCGAGCGAGCGAAGCGTCTTTGCTTCAGCTTGGCCAAATTTGCTTTTGCATGTCCATCTGTTTCATGTTTGTTTGTTTGTTTCACTCTACAGGTCGCGTTTCTCAACCGTTTCTCGTGAAATTTTGTGAGCAGGTTAGATAAATTAATCGAATTTTTTTGTCGAGTCAACTTCTGGAAATTTTAAAAAATTACGGAGTTTTGGGGGTTGCCAGCTTATAAGGTCTACCGCCGAGGCTGTTTTCCTCTACAGGTCACATTTCTTAACCAATAAAATAAAATAAGATAAGACAAAATAAAATAAAAAAAATCAAGGGGTTGGGGATGTTTGTCGAGTTTTTTTTTTTTTTGTAAAGATATATACAGACTCGCGAGGTCTACAGCTCACAGAGCCACTAGTTTTAAATTAAAGATGTTATCTGGGCCCCGTTTCACGAAGCAACAAGTTACTAATAACAAGTTACAATTTGATATACATTGCGTAGCCAATTCGTCTAAACTGTAAGTCTTTATCGTTTTATTCTACGCAATGTACGTCGAATTGTACTTGTAATTTTGTAACTTGTAGCTTCGTAAAACGGCCCCCTGTAATCAGTATTTAACTTTATGTTTGATGGAAGTGTATGAAAACACTTTGAGTTTTACCGTCTGTAAATTAACGTCCGAAAGTTGTACCCTCAGTACTAAACTTTACGAGCCTCTAAAAGTACTTAATAAACGTTTTTGACGGGTAATTATTTTATTACGTGTTTTCTAGGGTGTTAATAATTGATTTATTGAAGAAAAAAAATCAGTATATGTCAACCACTTCACAAAATTGCGAATATCTCAGAAACTAGAATCACGAAAGTTGTACCTTTTACTAAACACAGTCACAAATATACGTCATCTTTACTAAATTATCATTGAACAACAACCAACGACAAATGGCGCTAAAGAAAACGACAGATGGCGCTGTTAAAATTAGCAACGTTACGGAGGTTAGGTATTACACCCCCTTCGGCCGCCATCGAAACTGAGTTTCGTAACCAGTTACGATCGAGGACTTATTCGTCCTTGTTCGGAACCAGTTGTGATTGAGGAGGTTTTCTTCTACGGTCGAAACCAAAACATTTTCCCTCGGTAAAAAGTACCCTATGACCGTCGTACCAAAGTATATTTTTACTAAATTTCCTTAAATATCGGCTCTGTTAGTTTTGCCGTGAAAGCGTAAATACAAGCAGGCGGACAGACGTAATTCTTCGCATTTGTAATATTAGCAAGAAAGAAAGTAAGTTTGTTATCAATAACAATCACATCAATTACTGTACTAAAACTATCAAACAGAAAAGTCAACTCCACAACTCAACAAACCGACGCGACCTCCGCCATTTTGATACACGAATTTTTAATTACAACGTTTTTGCGCGCGCTCTCTCCTGATTGGCCGAGAGCCGCGGCACGCTCGTCTCACAAACGGCCGCATGAGAGCATGCTCGTTTTTTCCCCATTTTATGCATGTTTCCAAGAAGCGAATTAGCCAAATAAATTTAATTTGAAATGTTTTAATTCCCGAGTTGATTGTATGGGAAACGATTAACGACGAAAGCGCATGCGCTGTGTCTCAGCGGCGGCGGTTGGATGCCGGGCGTATTTCCGGAAATTATTTGAGTATAATTATTTTAGTGTAGCAGTTACTCTAGCGTGGAATTATTCGATAGTGGAGCGTCGGTGGTTTGATCCCCACCGGTTGCCATTGCAACCCGCGTTGCGAATCGCTACTAGGTTCAAAACTTTTTGATTGATATCCTCTTTCACTGGCAGCTTGTTCTTTCCTTGCTCATTTTTTGAAGGAGTATTTTAAAGGCTGAAAGGTGATGGGTAGGCTTGACAGATTCCGAGTTGGATTAAGCAGGAAAACATTAAAAAAAAAAAACAATTTTACTGTAACTTTTGAAGGTGTTTTTGTTGATTATCATTTGTTTTGATAATATACACGAATGGTTAAGTGGAAACGCAGATAAATAACGTGGACGGGCAGTATGTACAGGGAGATTTGATGATAGGGGAGTATTAATTACACTAGACTACACCTCGCAAGGTATTGTACCACAGCTTCTTTAAGACGACGGAAGACGGATTGAGAGCTCGTTTGGTACGACTCAATTTCGAACTATTTCACTGCGAGTACCTACTTTTTCCGGTCCGAGGTGTTTGGCAGAAGAAGTTGCGGTTTTCTTTTCAACTTATAATTTAAAGTTTTTTGTGTACTACCTTAAGTTTCATTTGACTTCTGTAACCCTTTAATTGGTTCGCGTTATAACTCAAACTCAAACTTTTTATTTGCTAAAGATATGGTTGTTTAAAGATGTTACAAATAGTTGTTTAAGTGTCACATATCTAGCCTAAATATTAAAGCATGCAAACAATATTTTAAAACTTATTCTAAAAAATCTTTACAATGTCCACATATCTTGTTCTGAAGCTCCAGAAATTCTTTTACTGAATAAAAATTATGTTTTTGCAGCCATTCTTTAACTATTTTCTTAAATCTTTTTACCGTGTCATGTTTAAAAACCTGTGGTATTTTATTATAAATAGCTTTGCACATTGCATAACAATTTTTCCTGAATCTAGCACTTTTTGGTACAACATCAAACACTAACGCATCTTTGTTTCTTACATTTCGAGATGTCAAATCTTGGGTCCTAGTAAAGAGCGATATATTTTGCTTTGTAAATACAGCTAATTCCAGTATATAAATGCAAGGAAGGGGAAGAATCTTAAGCATAGTAAATAAGGGTTTACATGAAGAATCAGGTGCTGCCCCCACTATTGCTCTTATACACTTTTTTTGAGCGATAAATGCTTTATTGACCACAGGTTATAGGTTTGGTTATGTACTAAATTCTAAAAGCCGTAGACGCCACCGCCTTTACCCTTTAAATAACCTCCTTTTGGCACAGTACAACTTTCCACACCCTTATTAGGGAAAGATTGCGCAATTTAGTCCTGGACGTATAGGGGTAAGTTTTACCTTTCCTAACTTTCTTTTTATTTACCAATTTTAGGGACCCGCCTTATTTGTAACTCGTGCAATTTAGTCTTTTCTTGTAACAGCTTAGTAAAATTTACTTTTTGTTGCTTGTCTCTTTGTTTTTATATCCTTATTTTAAAACTCTAGTTAATCTTTTTTTATTTTAAATACTGCAGTAGGTAGTTCCCTCATCAACAAGCCTTTAGACAGGAAGCCCGCATGTCGCGACGCCATTGTTGCGGTTTTCATATAAGAGTCCCGGGTTTCTTGATGCTTGTCTTGTTATTTTTAGGGTTCCGTACCTCAAAAGGAAAAAGGAACCCTTATAGGTTCACTTCGTTATACATCTTTCTGTTCAACATCAACAACAACACAAAACAAAAAATTTTTTTTTTAATGTTATCTGTCTACAGCTTGGCAAAAAAGAGTTTGGAAAAAATGAGGGCGCTTCTATCGCACTTGTGGCTACCTCGTAGTCAAATAGGAAAGGAAAAAGTACTTAAGTTATAAAATAATGTAAAATTAACGAATAACAATCAACATGGCATTCCATTTGGATAATAAAAAGCAACCCAGCATGAATGGCAGCAAACTAAATATTTAGTTCCACCTGTCACCGCACCAAACACTTTTATGTCAAGCCGTATTATGTTTCTTTTTCTCAGAACGCGTGGAAGTATCAAGTTGAAATGAATACTAAATACCTACTAAACCTATGGTTCTTTAGAATTCTAAAAAAATATATTTTCTAAGTCAACGCAATCAAAAGATACAAAATAGTTAGTGTTTTTCATTTAAAAAAAAACACAATACCTGATATTAATATATTTTTTAGATGTGACTAACACGTTTCCGTAGTAAGGTACGAAACCCTCAGTGCGCGAGTCGGTCCTGCACTTGGCCGGTTTTTTAATAAGACGCTTTATTAAGGGACGTTTTTTTTATTTGACAATATAAAGCGCCAGACACTTTTTTAACTGACTTAAAAAAGAGGTTACCTATTCGACCCGTATGTAAGTACGAGAAGGTATTAGGAATCATATTGTCGGAATCGCTAAATATTCGTATTATTTATAGTGTATGTGGGTTTCTATAAACAGTGTGTCCAATTTAATTTTTAATTGACCGAGCGAGCGAAGCGTCTCTGTTTCAGCTTGGCCAAATTTGCTTTTGTATGTCCATCTGTTTGTTTGTGGTTTGTTTGTTTCACTCTACAGGTCTCGTTTCTTAACCGATTCTCCTGAAATTTTGTGAGCAGGTTCGATAAATTAATCGAATTTTTTTATCGAGTCAGTTTTTGGAAATTTAAAAAAATGACGGAGTAATGGGGGTTGCCAGCTTACAAGGTCTACCGCTGAGGCTGTTTTCCTCTACAGGTCACATTTCTTAACCTATAAAATAAAATAAAAATAAAAAGAAGAAGTTTCACCATTATAAAAAAGTTTAAAAATAAAAAAAAAATCCAGGTGTCGGGGATGTTTGTGGAGAAAATATAAAAATAAATTTGAAAAGATATAGACTCGCAAGGTCTACAGCTCACAGAGCCACTAGTTTTATTTTATTACAGATTAAGTATCTTTCAACTCAGGGAACAGAGCAAGTTTCATCAAAATAAGTACAGTGATTTTCAAGATTATAGACTGTTTGAAAAATCTGACAGCTACGCTTTTATTTTCAGTTAAACTATCATTCATTCAAAATAATATCATTCGTTCATCTGAATTCATAGCCTCTCTTTCATTGGTCATCAAAATGAAAAGGTTACGAGTAGCTGGATTTTAAAATTAGAATTAGAGCATGAATGTGTGAATCGATACCAATGTCCTATAAAAACTAGACGAAGAGATGGATTTTAGAGTTATCTTACTTGGGACTGGTACACCCCGTACACCAATTCAACATTTTTATTTAATTTAGAATAAGTTTCATATTGTTTCTTCTTCTTCTTCAACCTTTGTCTACCCAATGCTGAATATAGGTCTCTTCTATATTTTTCCACATTCTGCGGTCATGTGCTTTCCGCATCCAGTCACTCCCTGCAACTCGCGTCAGGTCGTCTGTCCATCTGGCACTACAACACATTATCTTTGGTTTTGATGTGTTCATTTTCAATCCAACCTTGAGGGACGCGTCATACAGCTCCTCCATCACAGACTGCAAGTCCTCGGTGTTGTCAGCAATCAGGATGATATCGTCCGCGAATCGAAGGTGTGACAGGTGTTCTCCATTGATATTTAAGCCTCTATTAGACCAGTCGAGAAAATATTAAAATATTTTTCATTAGTTTGGCCATGCAGGTGTTAATAAGAAAGCCGACACGTCCCTGAGACTCATTGTCGTTTCCTTTATAATAGAATATTTTGACCCGAATTGAGCTCAGTCAAATTACTTATTTCCATAAGATGTTAATATATCACTTAGATCCGCACATTACATTTTTAACACGCTTTTATTACAAGCTTTTATTTAGTTTCACCTGTCCCGTTGTTTGTAATCAAATCTTGCAAGTTAAATTTGATCCACTTCCCAGTTTCCGATTGAGCTGAAATTTTGCATTCATGTATAAATCGGATGACAATGCAATATTATGGTACCTTGGAGCTGGTCTGATGATGGAGACGGAAGTTGGCTATAGGAACTCCTCTAATACAGAACACAACCTAGTCGTGTTTGGGCTCGTTAGATTTGTCTTAACAAGATCTTTAGCCATACGTGATATCCAGGGTCTCATGATGGAGCCGGAAGGTGGCCACAGGAACTCCTTAAATACACAACACAACCTAGTCATGTTTGGGCTTGTTGGTTTTGTCTTAACAAGATCTTTAGTCATACGTGATGTTCAGGGTCTCATGATGGAGCCGGAAGGTGGCCACAGGAACTCCACAAATACACAACATAACTTAGTCATGTTTGGGTTTGTTGGATTTGTCTTGACTAGATCTTCAGTCCTACGTGATGTCCAGGGTCTCATGATGGAGCCGGAAGGTGGTCACAGGAACTCCACAAATACACAACATAACATAGTCGTGTTTGGGCTTGTTGGATTAGTCTTGACGAATACTTTGATACTAAATGGTAAGCAGAGTCTGATGATGGAGCTGGAAGGTGGCCACCGTAATTATACGACGCAACCCCACCGAGTTTGGGCCCATTTGATTCGTCTTGACGAGTACTTTGATACTACATGGTAACCAGGGTCTGATGATGGAGCTGGAAGGTGGTCATAGGAACTCCGTAATTAAACGATGCAACCCAATCGAGTTTGCGCTCATTTGATTCGTTTTGACGAGCATCTTAGTTGGCGTGAATATGCAACTCCAACAGATTTGGGAAAAAGTTCGTTCCTTTTGTTATGAATGTGGATTATTATATTATGTCGATGGTATAATTAAGCTATCACAATGTAACACGCTTTTTTATTTATAAAATTGGGACTGTAATAAAAACGGGAAGATTTAATAATTAAGGTGTAAAGTTTTGGTGTTAAAAATATATGATTACGATATGGAATTATTTTGTCGTAGACGAAGAAGCTTAATTATCGTTAAAGGTTACAATGAACTTATAAAGTGTTATACTTCTAATTAGAGTTAATTTTTTTATTTTAACTTTTTAGTTCATTATCTTAACAAATAATAAAAGCTTGTTTTTAAAAAAGGTTTTTTTTCTTTTATTTTTAGCTTCACTTGTAACATGTAAGAAAATCTTGGAATCTTACCCACTTCCCGGTCTTCGATTAGGATAAAATTTTGCATACGCTCTGAGTTCTGATTGACAATACATGACTAGCTAAGAAACGTCATTACAAATCCAATATGGCGGCCTCCCCAAGATGGCGGACTGGCTGTTCGAAATCCACCCCCATGATATGGGTATCAAATGAAAGGGTTTGCTATCAGGAAAACGAAAAAAATTGTCACGTGACTTAAATCCAATATGGCGGACGTCCAAGATGGCGGACAGGCACCCCCATGTTATGGGTATCAAATGAAAGGGTTTGCTGTCAGGAATACGAAAAAAATAGTCACGTGACTTAAATCCAACATGGCGGACATCCAAAATGGTGGATTGGCTATTTGAAATGCACCCCTTTGTAATTTTTAGTGCGTGCTAAAGGCGTGTATTTAGTTTTTTAAACAATTTTATTTATTTTGGGTGAATTCACTAACACAATGGCGGAACTGTACAGAAGAGCTCACCAAAGAAACTCCACAATTATCGCACCTTCTGCGTTTCCTTTTTTAAATAAAATATTGTCAGTTACAAAATTAATGCTAATAATATATTGAATAAGCCTCAACTCGCAGTCAACTGTTCGCCTCCACCTTGTTTCGCTAAGACCAATAATGTCCCACCTGATCTTGTTGAGGACTTCGGACTCCAGTTTTTCATAGCGCTCATCAGTAAGAATGTACGTAGCCAGGTATATGTTTTTTAAGCAGCTGGATCTTTTAACCCAGGGATTCTTCGCACCCTCTATCCCGCCGGTTCCCTGGCCACTGAGAACCTTGTTTTGGTGTCCTTTTTCATGGAAGGTACTTGGCCTTGAAACGACACGCTGGCCATTGTGGGTTGGCGAGGCGGGTTATATTGTCTGCATGCTTTATATTTAGGCTAGATATGTGACACTATTAAACAGCTGACTTATCTGTAACATCTTTATAACCATGTCTTCAGCAAATAAAATGTTTGAGTTTGAGTTGAGTTTGACAACGACTCTTTTGAATATTCTGAAACTACATGTCTGTGGTATTGAGCATAACAAGCTATTTTAATTTCCACTGAACCTTCATCTGAACGGGTTTTGCACAAAGCCCCGCGCGTTTGAATGGCAAACGTGCCTAGCACACGAGCCACGGAATTCCTCGAAACCCCTCAACGAATCAAACGAGGACATTAAATGCCCGTAGTGATGTGCTTAGCAACTACACTTCTGACGATTTAATCGATAGTTCAGAATTATCTAATTGGTTGCACAGTCCTACAAAATTACAGACCTATTAACTTTTTTGTGAAATCAAAGGCGGCGCTAGTAGGTCATATAAAATGGTAATTCAACAAATCACGACAGTTCTGATAGTTTCCATAGTAATCGACGTAGTTCCAGTTTTGTCCATTTCACAGATACTATTATTAGGTTTGTATTTGTGCATCGAAAGACGGCGCTAAAGTGGCTATTGAGAAAAGCGAGATTTCACATTTCTTAAATTACATGAGGTTCATTTCCGGTCTTTACCTTTTTCAGCTGTCAAATCTCGCTTCTCTTCATGTATATGGACGATTTATTTATGAATTGAAAGACGGAAATGTAGGCGACGTGAAATAGTATTTAAAAAATTTCAACCGATTGCTATATTTCCAAAAGTTGATTTTTCTACGTAGCACCCGTAGTTTTAGCCACTTTGCAGATAGATGGGTTAATTTATTTTATTTTTATGTCACTCACGTTGCACCAGATGGCAGTTTATATAAATCAACATCATAATATTTACCGAAAAAGCAATATACTTACTTCTTTGTATCGAGCGAAAAAATAAATGTTTTGTCTAGCATTGTGTCACTTTAGACTGTAAAAGATCAAAATCTTTTACTAACAGTCTAAAGTGAAACAAACGATGGAAAGAAACGATTAAAAGTCGATAAGTAATTCACTGTTCATCGATATCCTTAAACTCTTCCCGACACTAAATACTATAAAGAACGCACTTTTAAGAATACTACGCCATTAGTCAAAAGCTAATTATCGTTGGCTGGAAGAAAGCTTAGCAATAGGTCCATAGAATGCGGTTAAGAGTATGTAGGTAAAGGCATAAAAAACTCAGTTCCCGAAAAACAAAGAAACGATAAAAAAACTACGAATACATAACCGACATGGAATATTTTTTTTTATCATCAACAGCTCTGCTCTTAATAATATTTCAATTTCATGCGTCCTGAGGTTCCGCTCCCCAGCCGCTCTAATATTCGTACTCTTTTATCCCTACCTTCTCATAATACTAGTTTTTACTCCCATTCGTTCGCCGTCCATGCTGCAAGGCTGTGGAACTCTCTACCATATACTGTCCGTGATTGTAGCACTATCTCTTTATTTAAAAAGCGAGTTAAAGAGCATTGTCTTTCGCTGTCAGATTGATCCATTATAATTATTTAAGTATTACATTTATTGTATTTTTAAAAATATGTTATATTTTATATTTTTGGGTATATATTTTAGTATCATATTGTGTTAGTTTATTTATATAATATTTACATAATATTATATAAGTAATTCTTGTGATTGTCCTGTTCTTTTGTATTTTATAAAGTTGTGCACGTTTTATCTGCGTCTTACTATCTCTTTTCTGTTCCGTAGGCCTGCTGGAAGATATTTCTTTAGCAATAAGCAGGCCTGTTGTGTCGTTTTTTCAAATGTAGGTATTTGTATTTTTGTCATCTATTGTGTACAATAAATGGTTAAATAAATAAATAATATACGTCCCCAGTAAGTAGGCCTCGACTCGAGCCTACCCTGAATTAGAGCGTCGTCGGTGGTCTAGTAGCTAGGGCCGCTGTCTTCCGTCCGGGAGACGCGGGTTCGGTCCCCACCACGTACCAGTGTGTTTTTGAATTTCGTTTTTAAAATACTATTTCACGTTGCCTACATTACCGTTTTTCAATACATATTCGACGGTCGAAAGAAAACATCGTGATGAAACCTGCACACTTCTGCGAAGAAATTCAAAGGTTGTCTGGGCCAGCGTGGTCGACTAAGGCCTAGTAGCCCTAATTCAGGGTAGGCTCGAGCCGCTCGTTCGGGACGTATATGAGCTATTGATGATGACAACCTCCTTGGTATCGATCTCAGCGCAATCGATCAGGTTCAGTACCCGAGTGGACAACTTTTATTAAAAACAATAAAGTACAAGATGTAGTAGTAGCAGTTATTAGGACAATAAAGTCGTTTTGGTAGTGTTTAAGGTATAGATTTTTAAGGGCCATTGTTCAGGATAGGCTCGAGCCCCTCTTTATGAGCTGTTGATGTTGGAACTGTTGCTTAAAGATGTTTCAAACAAATTCTAAAAGTTTTTACTCATACATGCGTGCATGTTTCTAATATCATTAATGTAATTTAATGCCGTGTGGTGACGGCAGAGTAGAATACATTTAGACACCAACCCCTACTCTTCCCGTGGGTGTCGTAAGAGGCGACTTAGGGACTACACATTAAACAGGGAACGGGCAGCAGCGCTCTCTGATACAGTAACCTTTTAATCTGCGATCTCCAACCCGCCTGCCAAGCGTGGAGATTATGGCAAAACCAAACACGCGGAGTGGAGGAGGCTCATAGACCAGCAGTGGACTGTAACGGGCCGTTGTTTTTTTTTTTATTATTTTAAAATAAATTTCTAAATATGTGGGGACATGTCACACACGGCCATCTGATCTCAAACTAAGCAGAGCTTGTACTATGCGTACCAGACAGCTGATATACATTACATAAATAAATGTGATGATTATTGTGGAATGCAATAAATTGATTGAATTGAATTGAATAGGTAAATACATATCGTCAATGGAAAGGTAAAAATACTAAAGCGCCAACGTACAACTTTACAGGAGAGACGATTAACACCAAAAAGGTGTCGCTTTAATCATCGGCCTAACGATCAGACCCAAAATTTTGGATGGTTAAAATGCCAAAAAATTCCTCATATTAACAAATCACCTAAACTAATAGACGCAAAAAAAAATGCAATCGAACTGTATATATAAGTATAACTCATTTTCGCCAATTTGGCGCTTTAGTACTTTTACTTTTCCACTGACGATATACATACTTGCATAGATGAACAACAACCAGACACAAGGCAAACACAAGTGCTTATCACACAAATGTTTGCGCTGGGCGGGATTCGAACCCGCGACCCTGTGCGTCGGAGGCAGATATACTACCACCTGGGCCCCGTTTCACGAAGCACCAATTTACTAGTAACAAGTTACAATTTGATATTCATTGCGTAGCCAATTCGCCTTAACTGTAAGCCCTTATCGTTTTATCTCACTGTCTACGCAATGTACATCAAATTGTACTTGTAATTTGTAACTTGTAGCTTCGTGAAACGGCCCCCTGGGCTACGGAGCCGTCAGATGTTCTTATATTCACATAATATATTAAAATGCGGCCAGAACTAACTACGGCAAACAAATGATTACTTACGATGGAGCAAACATTTACAATAGACTACCCTCTGCAATCAAAAATATTAAATCCTTTTACGTGTTTAAGTACAAACTATCCGAGCACATTTTGAAAACGTAAATTTGAGTTTAATTTAAATACTTACAGGTGGCTCATGAGTTTAAAAAAATCGGGTGAACATTTTATGTTACGTTGTAATCAATGTTGAGCTTTATTGTAACCTACCTACATTGATATAATAATGATAATGTAAATTGTAAAATGTGAACGGCAATTCGAACTAAAAAAATGTTATTTAAGTTCTTTTCTCATGTAAGTGACCGTAGGTCTTTAGTGAGAATAAAGCTTCTTTAAACCTAATGCGACAAAAAAAGTAGCTTAACTAAAAAAATCCATTGACATGTTCAGAATCAGAATGCACGAAAATAAAGAGAGCGCATCCGGGTGAGCGCGGCTAGCAATAAATCTTGTTCTATTAGTCACCTCTAAGGCAGTGGTTCCCAAACTTACAGCAACCGATGAAAATATATGGCAATGAGAGTTATTAGGCTATTTAGATATTTCAATCAATCAATCAGCCTATTGCAGTCCCCTGCTGGACGTAGGCCTCCCCAAGGGTACGCCAAAGCGCACGATCGCCCACTTTCCTCATCCAGCCATCACCAGCGACCTTCCTCAGGTCATCAGTCCACTTGGCAGAGGTGCGTCCCACATACTACGTTTCCTGAGACGTGGTCTCCATTCAAGAACCCGTCTGCTCCAACGCTCGTCGGTTCTGCGACAGACGTGGCCCACTGCCACTTCAGCTTGCTACACTTCTGGACGATATCAACTAATTGGTCCTCTGCCGGATGATGTCGTTTCGGATTTTATCCCGTAGCGAAATACCAAGCATACATCTTTCCATGGCTCGCTGAGTGACATATAGCCGGTGGGCCAGCTTCACCGTCATGTTCCACGTCTCGGCTCCGTATGTCAATACGGGTAGGACACACTGATTAGGCATTGCGCTAGTGGATACTAAGGTTAGATATTTAGCTTATTAAAAAAATCACACTATTGGGATGTTTGTTCCGCTTTCACGCCAGTATTTCAGTAGTTAACCACTGAACGGATTTGGATGAAATTTGGAATGTAGATAGTTTGTACCCTGGATTAACACACCCCACGGGAAAATCTTACATATTGTGAGCGTAGCCGCGGGCGGAAAGCTAGTGACTAGATATACTTATTTAATTTATTCTGGTTTTCTCCCATACAAAGATGCGAGCTTGGAGAAGAAAGTGGAAGAAGAGTGTCAAAATAATTACTAAGAGAAACAATGCACTCATTCATCGTGTGGGCTTTTGTAAAATCGACAACCGACCTCACAAACCCTGCAGAACTTCAAATGTCTGTAAAGCCTATAAAATTAAAATTAAACAAAAAGTATAATCTTTACTTTGACTAAGTTTCAAACGATACGAACCCATCATGTGTTATTTCAGGTTACAAACTATCTCCATTCCAAATTTCATCCAAATATGTTGAGTACTTTAAGCGTAAAGGCGGAACAAACCTCCAAACATATGAACATCCAAATATATTTTCACATTTATAATATTAGTGTGATTAGTGTGATAAAATAGTACAACACAAAATCATCATCAGTTTGGTAAGATTATGGATCAATCAAATTGATTCCATGCTTAGGAAGAACTCCATTTTCTTTGATTGCGTCAGTCAGCCAACACTTAGGTCACACTACTCGTGATAAAAAGTTTGAGTAACACTGCCTAGCCATCTTTGGGAAATACTATCGAAGCCATCCTTTGTTGTCAGTTTACAGGAAACGGCAAACATTACTGATTTTATTTGTCACAAAAGAAAACGGGGTTTTTTTTATAAACCGATTTAAAAAAAAACGAGGTTTCTCAATTCGACCGTATATATTTATTTTTTTATGTATGTTCGCAGATAACTTCGTCGTTTATGAACCGATTTTGATGATTCTTTTTTTGTTGGAAAGGAGATATCCCTAGGGTGGTACCATGATAAGGAAACCAGGACCTGATGATGGAATCCCAGAGAAATCGAGGGGAACCTTCGAAAATCGTAGTAGCGACTAGTGTGTCTGTTTATTTTTTCATTACGTTTTTTAAAGCACTACTATTTAATGAAGGTCTGGAGTCGATCTGATGATGGAGCCGAAAGACAGTCGAGAGAACTCCTCAACGGCTTACAGCAATTACCTGGTGTTTGGGCTTGATTAATTTGTATTGATGAGCACTTTACACTTAGATGGGTTGTGACTGTCATTAGGCGTCTGATGATGAAGACGAAGGACAGGCCAGGGAACTCCTCAACGTTTTACAGTAGCTATCTGTATGTTATTAGATATCTTTTTAGTAATTCTTTTTTCATTAGACAGGATTTACCTTTGAGATGGCCATCATCATCATCATCAAGTGGAATATCAGGTAAAACTTGGAAACTCCTTAATGGAAGGTAGAAATCGCTTCACTATTCGTCTATTCTTTTGGTCATATCTCTGTCAGTTTTAATCCGATTTAAATGTTTCTTGTTCATTCGAAAGGATTTTTCTCATGGGTAAGCCCGTATAAATTTTGTTAAAATCTGATGATGGGGTACGAGATAAAAGTGGAAACTCCTCAACTGGTGATCGCCGTATGTATCGCAATATAGCCTCTGTGGGCGAGTAGTCGAGTATTTGACTCTCATTACGGAAGTCCCGGGTTCGAGTCCCGGTGGGGTCACTGTTAAACAAAAATGTCTTTGTGAGACTTTCTCTAGGTGGGTTAGGCTAGTTAGGATATGACATTAAAAGACCTGATTGTCCGAAAAAAATATGATTCCGTACTTTAGAAGGCACGTTAAGCCGTGGGTCTCGGCTTCTATCTACGGAAGCGTTCGTTACCCCAGCCAAGTCAGTGGCCTATGGTGGCGGCTCTATAACACTGACACCCGGCCGATATACTATGCTGTGTGGGTTTGTGAGGTTGGTCGTCGACCTTACAACCTACATGATGATAAAGAAGAAACCAGCCTAGATTCACATCTGTAATTAAATAGTGATGAACTTTGAAGAGAACCACTTGACACTCCTTAACAACGAAGAACTAAAGTATTTTTGTAGGCATGGCCAGCCGGACTATCTTGGAAACTATTAAATAACATTTTATTCATTTTAATGTTATTTGAGGGAGGTAGAGTCGGTGTAGACTACTTAATGCGCTTTGCAAAGCACGGAAGACCTCAAAATAAAAACCACAAATAAAATGAAATAATATCGCTGTACTGAAACAGTCGTAAATAACAAAACCTAGCTGCTGATTCTGAAGAAAAATAATAAGGAAAAGTGTCGATATTATAATTAATTACTAATATCAATTGTAACCCAAACACAAAAAATTGAAAAATAAAATAACTCTCACAAAATAAATAAAAACCTCTTTCAAATTCCATAGCTACTAATTTGCACTAAAAAGTAACAAATAAAAAAACATTATACATGAAACAAAAAATATAATAATTATCCTCATAGAGTAACGTAAATATTTTCAATTTTGTACTTCCTTTTGGAGTCGGTGCCAGCCACTGCTAGCCAAAAAGCCGTGGGCAACTTAGTAGGTAGTATAGTAAGAGTAAGAACGAAATAAAAAAGAAATGCAAATAAAATTAATAAATTAATGATAATGTATGTTTTAAGAGCAAATGATAGCGCTGCAAGGTAGCACCGCTCGTAGGTAGCACCCGGCCGAAAGAACAGACGACGACGACGACGGATCGCTCAAGTCGGTATCGTGAATCATCGAATGAAACAATAGTTCCATCGCGACGGAACTATCGCCGGCTATCGGCACTTTTTACCCGACTACGGCGAAGCAAAAAGGAGGGTTATGATTTTAGCCGCTATGTATGTTTGTATGTATTTAATATAGGATTTCTTGCATCTGCAACGACGACAATGAAAATGCAATAATGATATGACGTGTTAGTATAATACTGGGCCATGTTAAATGTTGGGCCAATGAATTGGGCCAACAGGTTTGAGCCAACTTGGATTTCTAATACTATTTATCAAATCTATGGATCATTCAATTTGTTTTACAGTGAAGTGTTTGAAAAATATATTCGGTGTAACTTACAAATAATTAGAGTTAAAGTGCAATTTTATAAAATAAATCTGGTTAATTTGTACAATATGGACTTTTCCTTTAATATGGTACCATGGAGTTATGATGATCTTCAGGTAGCAACCGCCCCCGCCGGCGGGGACGCGGAACTAATAGTAGAATTAATTCAGTAAGACCCGGTAGGGGTCATTCTCCGACGCGCTTCTCGCCCTGGCAACGTTCTGGGCCGCGGTCCGAGCCCGTCTGAGGGCGCCCCCAGATACGTTGTCATAAAATTCCTAAGGGGTACGAGCCTTCTGCTCCCCCGCAAGTCCGCGCCCACTATATTACCACTCTGGTATAAATAGTGATTAGGTCCGTCAAAAAAAAAAAAAAGGAGCCGGACGGAAGGTGGCTGTCAGGTATTCGATTATATGTTTTGTCTCGCTCTCGCTCTCTTGTCATTCTGTTATTGTGCTAGTGGCATGCGCTCTGATTTAATAAACCTATATTAATTAATTGTAGTGTTTAATTTGAAGATACAACAGTGGCTGTCCTCAACTAAACAACCCAGCACCCAGCTTCGCTGTGTGTGATGGGCTCTTTTGTTAGATTTGTCATCATAATTATCATCACCATCATCGTGTGGATTATAAGGTCGACAACCGACCTCACAAACCCTGGTGTCAGTGTTATAGAGCCGCCAAAGGCCACTGACTTGGCTCATGTAACGACTAAATAGTAGCCGGGACCAACGGCTTAACGTGCCTTCCAAAGCGCGGAATCATCTTACTTTTCGGAAATCAGGTGGTTCTGCCTGCAATGTCCTAACCAAACTAGGGAAAGTCTCACTAAAAAATTTTTGCTTGACCCACCGGAAATCGAACCCGGAACCTCCGCAATGGGCGTTGAAATCTCAACCACTCGGCTACGGAGGCTGTTAGATTTGTCATGAAAAAGAACTTTAATAAAACATTTTGTTTAGACTTGGCGAAATGTAGAGTCTAATTCGGTATACACTGCTGTTTTGGGTCGAACATAGGACCGTAAATTAGTAATGGAAAAGCCATGACTGTTGAAAGCACCCTTTTTTCTTTTTTTTTGTGAAGCGGCTCTTGATTAGTTGATCCAGTGTGGGTTGATCGCCTTCATTTACTAGTCTGTGGATTTTCATCTGTATCGACAGCTCATACACATCCTTTCTATTTTGTTTCTAATAAATAAGTATTACACATAATAAAAAAGAGAAATTTTTCGCAGACGTAGGAATTCTGTAGAGTATATTCACTAATTAATTTCTCAGAAAAACAACCCTCTCTTCAAAATTCCTTAAATTCTATTTACCTTTGTAACCCAAACCACTTACACGACTTTTTTTCCATTTTCATTTTTATTTCGACATAACATTAAAAACGTCGTCATTACCTGTTTTAATTGGCGGTTTTTGTCGTGGTGAACTGAAAAACGGTGGACTATTCGTCAAAATAGCCGCCAGTCGGCGAGATGCGCCGGAGTCGGTCGCATTCCGCGCAATCCGGCGACGACGACTCGGCGCAAAGGATAGGTGGCGTAGACGCGCAAATTCCGACCCATAGTCCCCTAAATTTTACTGATTTCTTTATTCATAAATAAATACATTCTTTATTTGCTTTTGCTTATGAAAATCTATAACAATTCGTTGACAGTATCGGATCTCCTGTCAAATTCTTAGCCACACCTAAAACCGACTAATCAGGGATGGTTTTGCAATTTAATGATTTGACATAGATAGATTATACACTATCGAGAAATAATACGTTAAATTGTAAATGGTTGTGGTTGGTTGTGGTGGTTGTAATGGTTGGTGGTTGTCATTGGTCCCTTAAGGACGAATCTCTCCACAACGATTCCCGCCACGACGAGCCGAGAACGAATGTTTCCACAATGATTCCCGCCAAGACGAGCCGTTAAGGACGAATCTCTCCACAACG
The DNA here is from genome assembly GCA_951230895.1 of Carpatolechia fugitivella. Lineage (NCBI taxonomy): Eukaryota > Metazoa > Arthropoda > Insecta > Lepidoptera > Gelechiidae > Carpatolechia > Carpatolechia fugitivella. The sequence goes on along the minus strand of OX579671.1, from coordinate 711,269 downwards.
AGCCGTTCCAAGTTGAATGTAACTTTATTCCCTCAAAGACGACCCAGTTCATACAAAGTACAGTCAGCACATACAAAGCAATTTTGCTTGCAACGAGCCGTTTAACGGCTCCGTTATCTTTAAAAAAAATTAGTTCTTCTGGTCTCAATAGATGGCGGTGACGTAGACAACCCCAAACTATCAAATGTATGAAACAAGCTTTGGAAACCAAGAAAAAGAGCACTGGTTGAATTTGCAAACTAGTCAAAGCCATTAAAAAAAAGTTAATTACTAGGAGTGCATTCCAAACATGACTTCTAGAGTTGTCATTTCATTTCGATTTGAAGTTGGTAGTATTTTGATGGAAGTAAAAGTTTCTCTTGAGTGACTCCGACCGTGTGGTTTAGAAAACTATCGCCAATAATAATTTTTATTATTCATAATTATTATGAAATTTTATGACAAACTTTTTTTTATTAAGAGTGCGTTCCAAAATGGGTAGAGCGATTAATTACTTGACAGCAGTAGTTTTGTACTTATGGGATTTGAACATATTAATTTATTTATTAAGACGAACACAACAGATAACAATCAAAAATGGTTACAATATATGTTTTGTAGTTTAAAGCTAGATCGCTACAATTCAAAAGTTTACTTATTTACTAAACATACAAAATAGTGCTTAGTGAATAAAACAGAAAATAATATCTTTGTATATTTCTTCTACTTACTTATTTGTATTACTTACATATTAATAACATACTTTCTAGGGCGCAGATGACCTACTTCTTGTTATTTCACAAGAATAAAATATAAAAATCGACCCACTGTTACCAGAGAAGTAGAAGCGTGCCATATCAGCCGCATAATTTTCGTTGCGGAAGAGATACATATAATTATTCAGAATCTTGAAATTGAAGGAAGTGAAAATATCCGAGAGATATATTACGTTTGTTTTGAAACGCACTCATATTAATTTTGTTACTGTCAAGTCAAATATCTTTAATTTGAGAGAACTCGCCTTCTTCTCGTTTGTGTTATTGTAGCATGAAATGCGTTGTCATTGGCAAAATACGCCCATTCATTGCGTGAAGCCATTAATATTACTAGATACTTATGTAAAAATAAATGACACGCAATACTTCTGAACTCTTTGGTTACCATATCAAATGACAGTTGCTGTATGATTCATCAGCGCCATCTATAAACACTTTCAAATAGTTCTCCACCACGGAGTTCGCAACGAAAACGCCTTAATTCACCCACGCTAGAGCTAAATATAATGTGATTTATTTTCAAATGATTTCGGTACACAAACCATTGAAAATAGGTTGATCCGTAATAGGTGTTTCCTATGATTGAAGAATAGTATTATCGTCTTTGGCCACTGTAAAACAGCCTCAGCAGGCGGCTGTGTTACACAGCATAGTGTGTAGTGTAGTAAAAAAAAACTACAATTCACCTGTGGTCGACGACCACAGGTAAACGTTAGATTTAGTAAACAAAAGGTTTTAAAATTTAGCCGAAACAATTTAATATAAAAAGAAAGAGAACAATAATTTAAAAAAAAAAGGTGGCCCTGTTTACAATTAATAGCCCGAAAGAAAGGTGTGGACCAAAGGGACTCCGACGTAGTAGACTTTCTGGTTGGGAGGGGTGTGTAGTGTGGGTGAATATGTTGGTAGGTTTAGGTACTTCGCGGAGTACCTTTAGGGAATCGATAGCCAAACTAAAATCCGAAAGTAAGATGGGATCCTTTAGGTCCCAATTTTAGAATTTAGAAAAAAGATTTAGGAGCCGAAATTTAGGGAAACCGTTAGAATACAAGGCGAATTAAAAAAGGGTACAAAAAGGGTTGGGTTATCGTCCCGTCGTTGTCGTATCGTCGTCGTGTAGAGAAAAGGGTGACGAATACAGGCTCCACTTAGCTGGTCAATTAGGGACCTCGGCCCACAGCGTCTACAGGGCTCTTCTGTCTGCAACGTCAACTCTGGTTCCGGCCCTCAGCGTCAACGGGGGTTTCCAGTCGGCAGCGTCGAAACGGGTCCACGGTCGGAAGCGCTCTCAAGTCCGCGGCGACAACAGGGTCCAGGAGTCCGCGGCGCCCTCCAGAGCTTCCAGACCGGCCGACGAAGAAATTCCCGAAGCCGGTCAAAACCCCACCAACGCCTTCGCGTCGTCAAACTCCGATACCGTAGATACTGTAGACGGGAATCAGAACTCTCCTCAAACTAGGGCTCAGGAGAAAAAAAATACCAATGAAAATCTCAATCTTAGAAATCTTTCTCTCACCAGAAAATAACCAAGTGACAAAAAAATTTTAATCGAAAAGAAAAGTCCGAAAAGGAGAGCGAAACCGGCTGTAGCGTTAATAAGTTAACTGCTACAATATTATAGTTTTGTAAATACGTATATCTAATTACCAAAAATAAAAATTAATAGGTACTTAATATTTACAAATTTATTTAAATAAAATATACCATAACAACTATAACTACTGCCTAATTAATTAAACCTACGTTATACAAAATAATAAATAAACTAAACCTAAAAATATTTACTATTACTTATACGGAACCTTTCTTAATATAAATCCTTGTACTTGACGCTCGGCGCGTTTAACTATAGTAGGCCAAATTCGCGCATGCGCGGATCGAACCCCGACCAGGTGCGCGGACGCAAGGTCAAGATGCGGGCACTCTTTGACATTTCGTCTCCTACGAGAGAACGTCTCAGCTGTTCTTATCTAACTTTAAAAAGAACTAATTATTTAAAAAAAATTATAGTGCTAGTGTCGTGAATATCCCTCTAGGGTGAGTTTTCATTAATTAATTATTTATTATATTTTAACTTCGTTGTCCGCAATATTATTTAAAAGCCTATCAGCTGTTTGGCTATTTTTTTAACGGTCACTGGACTTGGTACCTACGGCGCCACGCAGCTGAAGGTCTACTGTGCCTTCCTTACACTGGATCTCTACGATTCCAGGATTCCACCTCCACCCTTTCACCCTACTGCTAAGGGTTGGTTTGATTGTTGGCTGCGAGCTGAACTGAGCCGCTTGAGAGATTTGGCTATTATTGGAAGACTTCTACCGGTTACCCTCCTGCTGCTGCGCTGCTGCCGATTGCCCCTAAGGCCAGTGTACTTACTCTTAACGGACAGTGAAACGAAAGTGCAAGGTTTATTTTGGCAAATATACCCACCTAAATTAATCTCTGGTTTAATTTCTTTTCCTGTAGCGCATAGAGCCTAGAATACCTAGGTACTCTAGGTTCTACCAATCTAATACGTTACACGGCCAAAAGAAAAAAGAATTTAATCAAAAATGTTTGCAAATAATGCAGGCAGTAATGCTGCAGTAGTTATCAATGTAATTAACTTGCCAAGCTTGCCCCTCATGTCCTGACACCTGACACCTGTACGCTGCGAATTTGTACCTTTTTTTTTCTGGCACTAGTAAACTCACCACTGAAACCAAAAGGTCAAATTGAAAAAGACTGCATTACTAATAGAATTGACTGACGCAAAACCATCCGTCAAACTTGTCACTCACTTGTCGCGTCTGTGTTATAATCTTTGCGCCCGCGCACACTAGCACACATAATTTACACTAAACACGCCGGCGTATGTGAGTATATCATACGATTCGACATATGTTAAGCGCCTAAATACGAGGACTTGTGTCGAGACAAGGGACGAACGACTTGGGACGGGGTAAGGACAGCTACAGGAGCCCGCATTGAGGTTAAGACCGACATCACATAGTTATTGGGCCGTTTCTGAAAGAACTTAAGCCTTGACTAAATAGTCATCTTCTTACTTTTTGGACGATCAAGGGATTCGAGAACTGAGGACAATTTCAAAAAGTAATTTGGTTGGTTTGGTACCTAAGTGATTGGTTTTGGTATTTTGAAATTTGATTTTGATTTTGTTATTTTTGGTTCTTGGCAATAGCCAGGAATCGAAATCATACCCTACCAGAACGAGAGCCAAGTTTTCTGATCACCACCAGACTACGGAGGATGCTTGAACTTCGGACGGGAGGCATGCGGGCCTGGTCACTAGACCACCGACGCTCTCTCGTGAGTAATGTTTGTAAAGAAATCCAAAAATTGTATGTAAAGCCCATCCCATACTCCTCACACCAACACACGTGGTCGACTAAGGCCTGATCGATCTAATTTAAGCAAGGCTCGAGCCTCTTGGTGGGGACGTAAGCTGTTCATGATGATGAAACGTCTTGACTAAAATGAGACCGGAAATTAACAGTTTGTCGAGAGTTCTGCTTTTTTTACACAAACCTAGCGCAAACCTTCACGGCCTTTTCTTGCTAGAAGCCATACTTTGCATGTTTCAAAAAGATGTTAATTTTGTCATCATCATTTCATCTTTACTCTCATAACGAACTCTTATCTCAGCCCCACGCGTCTTTCTTTAATTCCAGCTTTTTGTCGTTTCGCTGTTTTGTAATTGCTCGCCGTCGCTCGGGACGCCGAAGCATGTGGGCATGTTTGTCCTGGGTCCCTTTTGGGGACATAACTAAACTACCGAGTTAGAGCGCTGACCTTGGAAGTGACTGTATCTTGCTCTCACTCACTTTGTGAATACAACCTCTGTTAGAGCGGTCATCAGCAGCTCATATACTTCCCCACCGAGGGCCTCGAGCCTACCCTGAATTGGGGCGATTAGGCCTTAGTCAACCACGCTGGCCCAGTGTGGGTTGGTCGCCTTCACACACAACCTTTGAATTTCTTCGCAGGAGAGTGCAGGTTTCATCACGATGTTTTCCTTCACCGTAAGAGCGTCGAATAAACGTACGAATTCGAAATTCGAAAACACATTGGTACGTGGTGGTGGGCATCGAACCCGCGTCTCCCGGACGGGAGGCAGCGGCCCTAGCCACTAGACCGTCGACGCTCGCCGGCGGCACTGAAACAGGATGGGGGGATCAACATTCAAAGACAAATTAAATAAAACAATCGGAGCCTAGCGGGGACTCGAACCCGCGTCCTATGTTTGGAAAGGTCCCTCCACCTCGTCATGAGCTCATGAGTACACATTGTAAAACTAAAAACAGACCACCGACACGTATGTGACAAATTATACAGGGCGTGTCAAAGGATAGAAGCTAGACCTTCGATTATTCAATTTTTAGAATCTTATACGATCTACGTTGAGTACTATACAATAATTTTGTAATGGCTGCAAATCAATATAGACTTCATTGATATTATTAGCTAGATTTGACGTCGAAAAGGGTTAATTTTAAGAAGAAATCTTACCTCGGAAGCTTGCCTCATTTTAAACCCATAATAGTAATATTCTAGTGAAGTATGTTAACTGTGTCTAAGTAATTAATAAATATTGTTTAATATAATAGTATTTCTACAAACTGTATAAATATTGTGGTTAAATAGGACTATAACCTAATACCTCTGTGGTTAACCATATAAATTGTAAAGAGAAGTCGAGTTTATTTTTTTGCTTTTGTGAAGAGGGCATGTCCCCCTCAACCCGCTAGTTATATTCTGCTGGCATCTAGAGTAGCTGAATTAATTATTTACTTTCTACAGGTTGGCCAACTTGGAGGTATACAACTTTTTTTTGCCGCCATTTTGTTTTGGCGGTAAATATGACAGTTGTTGCATGAATATTACTTTGTGTAGATACGGCAAATTTATCATGGAGCGTTTTACGACGGAACAACAACGTGTTTTGCCACATGTCACACGGCACGAGCCACAATAGAAACATTAAAAAGAATGTTTCCCGGTCGATTGTTTCCCAGTGATATTGATTGGCCCCCACGCCAAGATCGCCTGGTTTAATAACAGCTCCTGACTTTTTTCTGTGGGGCTATCTAAAGGGACGTGTCTATGCTAACAGGCCAATGAACCTTCAGCAAATAAAACAAAATATTCGAGACACAGTCACTGAGATAACGCAGGAAATGTGTGAAAATGTGACGGAAAACGCTATGAAAAGGTTCACATCTGTGATGCGGCTAGAGGTGGACATTTGTCTGACATTATTTTCCATGTTTAACTGCCGGCCCTAAATATTATATTTAACAAGGAATACTTGATATATTTTATATTTCATAGAATAAAATTACAAAACGCTTTAGCGTAGGTATACCTGTTATTTGGCCACCCTGTATAAGGATCGTAGCAAGTGGAAAGACGTGGTCTTTGCCGGAAAAAGGTGTGATTTTATGTATGTTACTAATAAAATACTTTTTCTTTCTTTCGGTTTGGCTCTTCTTATAGATTCTTGACTGAATCAAAAGGCAGTAACTTTTTATTGACCGAGCGAGCGAGCGAGCGAAACGTCTCTGTTTCAGCTTGGCCAAATTTGCTTTTGTATGTCCATCTGTTTGTTTGTTTGTTTCACTCTACAGGTCGCGTTTCTCAACCGATTCTCGTGAAATTTTGTGAGCAGGGTCGATAAATTAATCGTTTTTTTTTTGTCGAGTCAGTTTTTGGAAATTTTGATAAATTACGGAGTTATGGGGGTTGCCAGCTTACAAGGCCTACCGCTGAGGCTGTTTTCATCTACAGGTCACATTTCTTAACCAATAAAATAAAATAAGATAAAATAATACAAAATAAAATAAAATAAAGATTAAAAAAAAATTAAAAAAAAAACCAAGGGGTCGGGAATGTTTGTGGAGAAAAAATTAAAATAAATATGAAAAGATATACAGACTCGCGAGGTCTACAGCTCACAGAGCCACTAGTCATAACACCACCCTGTACCTAAAGGTCTGTTTACACTACAGCAGCGACGTGCGACATTTGTCGTCAAACAGCCGCTAGTGTGTACAGCCCGAAATCACGCGACGCTAATCGGTTAGGAAAACATTATTGCGTTTCTTGAGAATCGTTAAGAATTTCTCACTGACGAATTATTGAGGTAGATTGCTTTGGGAATGAACAAATACAAGGCAGAATGAAGTTTGTATCCAAGATTATAAACCGAGCAAGCGCGAAGCGTTTCCGTTTCAGCTTGGCCAAAATTGTCTTCAGGTCGCGTTTCACAACCGATTCTCGTGAAATTTTGTGAGCAGGTTTATAGAAATAAAAATAGAAATAGAAATTTTAGAAATTTTTTGTCGAGTCAGTTTTTGAAAATTTTAAAAATGACGGAGCTATGAGAGTTGAAAATGTAAAAAAAAACTTGAATCAGCCATTTCGAAAAAAAACACTCGCGAGGTCTGCAACTAGTCAATAGGGTGTAGGCTAGGTCCTCTATCATCGCGGATCACTGTCATTGATTGAATGCTAACACACAATGTGTTTCCGAATTCATATAATTTATTTTATTTTAATTCAATTTTACTTTCTTCAGAAAACTTACAGCTAATTATTTACAAAATAGTATAAAAGTTACGAATTGGATTAAATAAAAAGCCATTTACAAGTTTTTGCCTGTATAAACAATAAAAAGAAGAAACTCGTAGAGTAATAAGAGGATAACAATATATCAAGCCAAGTGATCCTTAAGGTGTGTACCCATTTCAACTCGCAGTTTTTGAGGGCCTAAGGCTCGTACACGAGCAAACAGAAAATTCCGGAAAACATAATATATATTGAACTTGGATATATAGGTTATATACTATTTTACTTCGCATAGACTGATTTTTAAAAACATTAAATACTATACCAAAAACGCCATTGAAGTCGAGTTCCTGCTTCTAAACTACTACAGACGCGGACACGGTTCCTACTGGATATTATTGGCAATTCATTTATCTTTCATCCGTACAAAATAATAATAATTAATCATTGGTAGTTTCGATGTAAAGTAGAGTACATCATTGGGTACATGCCGGTCTTTATTTATTAACTTTCTTAACGACCAACCGTGACATTTTTAAATTAAAATTCATAAGAAAAACATAATAAATACAAAGAACCTTTGTAAACATTATGATTATAAAAATCTTGCCCAGTTTTAGAGATCCGCGGTAATTTTCTTTCTAATATTTGCTTCAACTATAGTATAGATTGGTGCTTACAAGTAAGCTACCAATAATGGCCTGTGTTTGGAAGCGGAAAATAAAATCTAAAATCGGAGCTCATACAATAAGGTTTAGGTTTAATAATTATACTTTTTTACTTTATTTTGTGCTTTTTAGTCCAGCGTATTTAAATGTTGCAAGATACCCTGAACATCACGTAGGACTGAACTGCTAAGACTAAAAATCCCAAGTATGCCGAGATTATGTTGTTACGATTATCGAGATTACCTTCCGGCTCCATCATGAGACCCTGGACATCACGTATGACTAAAGATCTTGTCAAGACAAATCCAACGAGGTTATGTTGTGTATTTGAGGAGTTCCTATGGCCACCTTCCGGCTTCATCATGAGACCCTGGACATCACGTATAATTAACGATCTTGTCAAAACAAATCCAACGACCCCAAACACGTCGAGGTTATGTTGTGTTTTTGAGGAGTTTCTATGGCCAACTTCCGGCTCCATCATTAGACCCTGGACATCACGTATGACTAGAGATCTTGTCAAGACAAATCCAACGAGTCCAAACACGACGAGGGGTTGTTGTGCATTTTAGAAATTCCTATGGCCGCCTTCCAGCTCCATCATGAGACCCTGGACATCACGTATGACTAAAGATCTTGTCAAGACAAATCCAACGAGTCCAAACACGACGAGGTTGTGTTGTGCATTTTAGAAGTTCCTATGGCCACCTTCCGGCTCCATCATCAGAACAGCTCCATGATATCATAATATTGCATTGTCATAAAGGTTACAGAAGTGTACCAAATTTTAGCACAATCGAATGACAGCACGTGCTCCAAAAATGAGTTGCAAGATTCGGACCGAACAAACAAACCCACAAACAAACAAACAAACAGACAAACAGACAGGCAAGAAATGGAGTTAATAAAAACGTGTTAAAAATGTAATGACGGATCTAAGTGATGTAATAACATCCTATGGAAATAAATAATTTTTGATTTGATTTGAAGGCGAATAAGAAGGCGTGACGTCACTGTAATAAAACTTAGAATGTGTACAATTTGCCACATGCTTAATTTATACCAATAATTTTGAACGTGCTATTTTCTACATAGTGTAATATAACATAATTTTAATACAACCAATATCAAACGTCCCAAGTCTAATGTTGCTCTTTCCTAGATTATTAATTCCAAATTACGTCATCTCTATGTCGTAGTCATCTGGTTGAATCTCCTATTTGATTGAATGACTAGCGCGTTCATTAAATGACAACATTCAATTGAATGACTAGGCCAAACGTTGATTGAACAAGCGTCACTCAACGTCCAACTAGTTAGCGGATTGTAACATAGCCCTTTGAACATAGCGGACGTAAAATCAGTCAGGTGATTCAAATTTAGTTCATTTTTTCCACTGCGGCGCTAGTAGTCGCCAAAACAAATATGGCGTCAAACAGCTCGGACAGATAGCACTGTGTTGATATTTTTTTCTTGCGTGATTGCATGGATTTACGCCACCGCCGGCTACTTTTAAAGAAAAAATTGAGGCGAAACTGGCTGAATACGAACAACAAAGTCGGCTATATCCCATTCAACGACTTCGCTAAATGACGTTCAGTCAAGACGTTGAACGTTACATTCAACGACTTGACGAGTTGTCCTTTAGTCATTCAATTGAAATTTGTCATTCAATGAACGCGCTAGTCATTCAATCAAATAGGAGATTCAACCAGATGACTGCGACATCTACTTAATATAAACAAAGTCGCTTTCCGCGTCTGTTTGTATATCCGCCAATTCCTCCTAAACTACGCAATGGATTTTGTATTATTATATTTTATACAAAAATAGAATAATTAAAGCACAAACACATATTTTTGAACGATTATTATATAATTTTATGAAAATGACGTTGTGAATCTTGGGAAGAGCATTTTTTGCCACATATCAGCATTTGCTGGAACTAAAATTGTTACGCTCATTGAATATCTAAGGGATTCCTTGATATTTCATTAACTAAACACCTTTGGGCTTTTTTGTATAAATACATATTCGGTTACGTTCAACCAAAATGCTTTTGTTGAAAAGAAAAATTTTCTACGCATACCAAGTTACTGACAACTGCGAATTTCACAACAAAAGAATGTTTCGCGCCAAAAATAAGAAAAAAAAAACTCTTCTCTCTGGATTAGCGCGTACAAAGGCTAGTTTACAAACTTAACTTTGCAGTACTATAACTATTTTGATCTCTATTTTTGAAAGAATTGTAGTTACCGTCAATGTAAGATTAAAGTTGCCTTGACACACGTAAAGCAAACTTTGTTTTGCGGCTAATACTAAGCTTTATTCTACATATTTGTTGGTGACGTGCAGTCTTACAACGGCAAATACAAAATTTGCTTTTGAAGGTTTTGAGGCCGATAAAACTCCTTTATGGTACCTATAATGGAGCCGTCAAAATCCGTACTAAGCCATTTGTGGTGGAATTTCGGTGAAAACACGTTTCGAATTTTGAAATTGGAACTGCGTCGGATTTGTTCCATATTCAAAAATGTGTGTCGAACTCTAAAGGTTGATGGATGAGGGTAAACGAAAAAAAAAGGATTTTAACTTTTTAACGATGTCGAATAAACTCACACATAAGAATACAGCATGATGTTGCAATCCCTAGCAAAATTTAAATATAATGTTCAGACCATCATAAGCAACAACTTTTCCCAAGGAACATGGGTTGAAAACCCCAAAAAAAAAATCGACTTTTCATACAAAATCCACAATCAACATTACTAATGATTTGTATGGGAGGTCGAATTTTTTTTGGGGGTTATCAACCCATGTTCCTTGGGAAAAATTGTTGTTTATGATGATTTGAACATTATATTTAAACTTTGCTAGGGATTACAAAATCGTGCTGTATAAAGAATTTTACAGTAAACTCCTTGTCCCCTGAGTAGACCTTCTTGAAATTATCTATTTATTATACTATATTACTATTATCTAAATCTAGCAAGATTTTCGTGTGATGAGCACTTGTGTTTGCATTGTGTCTGGTAGGTATAAGTATGTATTTATCTATTTAAGTAATGTATATCAGCTGTCTGATACCCATAGTACAAGCTTTGTTTAGTTTGGGATCAGATGGCCGTGTGTGAGATGTGCCCACATATTTATTTATTTTTATTTTGAACTTGGATTTAGATTTTACTAAAGTCAAAAGTCAATTTTTTTTTATTCGTATTAAGATTTTTACAAATCATTTTTCAGCGTCAAAGCTATCATGGATGGCACGTTCACTACCAGTGTACGCCCTCTGTGGAGAAGAACGGCCAGAAGAAAAAACTATTAAAATTTAGACTGGCATAGGATCTTGAATTCAAGTACCTATAAGGATTACGTGTATTGAATAAATTTTAAAATACAATTAGTTTGTAACCTGGATTAACATGTAGGATAATTTTTACGGGGAAAAGTCTTATTCCCACGGGAAAATCTTACACAACGCGAGCGTAGCCCCGGGCTGACTGCTAGAAATAAATAGAAATAATAGGCACCGGCGTATATCTTCTAAATGTGGCTTTCTTTAGCGTGCTAGCAACATACCTAAACACAAAACCTTTCTGGTTCTCAAGTTACAAATTACAAGTACAATTTGATGTACATTGCCTAGACAATGAGGTAAAATGATAAGGGCTTCCAGTTTTTGCAAATTGGCTACGCAATGAATATCAAATTGTAACTTATTACTAGTAAATTGTTGCTTCGTGAAACTGGTAGGTCAGCCCATGAAACTGAACTTTCGTTCCACAACTTTTTAAATTCTCCAAAAATATTGAGTTTTCATACAAATAGACTTGATTAGCTCATTGTCATCGTATGGGTTGTAAGGTCGACAACCGACCTCACAAACCCTGGTGTCAGTGTTATAGAGCCGCCAAAGGCCTAACTTGGCTCGGGTAACGACTAGATAGTAGCCGGAACCAACGGCTTAACGTGCCTTCCGAAGCACGGAATTATCTTTCTTTTCGGGCAATCAGGTGATTCATCCTGCAATGTCTTAACCAAACTGGGAAAAGTCTCACAAAGATATTTTTGCTTGACAGTGTCCCCACCGGGAATCGAACCGGAACCTTCGTAATGATCAACTAAAGCCCGCTGTTCACCCCTTTACGGTTACCAGCGTGACATGACATTAGTATATGAATAGTAGTTTGTGAACGGGTCCCAGGGCCCCGTTTCACGAAGCAACAATTTACTAGTGACAAGTTACAATTTGATATTCATTGCGTAGTTAATTCGTCTAAACTGTAAGGCTTTATCGTTTTTAACTCACTGTCTACGCAATGTACTTGTAATTTGTAACTTGTAGCTTCGTGAAACGGCCCCCAGGTAGTTCCCATTCATACGCTGAAGTAACCAGGCGCGCTCAAAACTAGTTTTTTGCTGGACATTTTGACAATGAGGTTAGTTAAGGCAGTCACACACAATTTGTTAGAATAAGGTAACGATAGGAGTTTTTAAGGTTCCTTTGGAGAATAGATAAAACGTGATAAATCTGCTCTACAACGTGTTACAAAAAATACCAAAAAAAAGAATATTTTTATCAAAGGCATTTAATTAAAATTTTCCCATCTCTAGTGATCAGCTGTGTCAAAGAATATTCGGACCAGATATGTAATTTTAGGTCAATGTGCCTATTTCTACTGCTGTGGTTACTTGTACCATAACATTCACATTAGAACAATTACTTTTAAAATGAAAAAATTACAAATAAATAAAAAAAGCTTTGTTAAATAATTGTTATGAAATAATAAATTAATGAACTAAATATTTCAAAATAATATTTATGTTTGTAAATACATAAACAAGATAATTAAGGCAAAAAATAAAATATTTTCTGATTTAAGTACATCTCTTTTAAAAATGTAGGCACAAATGGTGTACAAATACTTTTCCGTTCTGAGAATCGATAGTCTATATTTTAGGTGTCAAATGACACTAGAGATGGGAAAATTTTAATTAAATGCCTGTGATGAAGAATATTCTTTTTTTGGTATTTTTTGTAACACGTTGTATAAGTATGTATTTATATATTTGTGTATGTATGTATAGGTATATCAGCTGTCTGGTACCCATAGTAGCTCTGCTTAGTTCGGGATCAGATGGCCGTGTGTGAGATGTCCCCACATATTTATTATTTAATTATTAATTTGGTTTCTGGGCAGTAACTAAATAAATAAAACACAATAAAAGTGACTTCGATGTATTACTAACCGAAAACAATACTATTAGCAATAAATATAATAAAACGATTTTGCTATAAACCTTTGTAAATAAAGTCGATTTATTTCTGGAGTTATAAAACTCAAAACTATTCTCTATCTTATTTTTTTTTGTTCGTGATGTAGGTTATTTTTATAGAGTTTGACAATAGAGTGTGAGTTTATTCGTTATCGTTAAACAAATCAAATCACCTTTAGCAAAAAAGAAATATACTGAACCCTTACGAGTCTTATTATACTTATTATCTAGCATTGCTTATTTGTCTCTTTATTACATTTCCGCCACCATTTTTTTATTTTGTAGAATCACGTTCGGAGCCATTTTGATTTCGTTAAATAATAGTAGATTGTTAACCGAGGGGTGAAACCGATCAATTACACCCCGAGGTAAATACCTGCCTAAATTGGGGCTACATACCTACCACATTGACATCACACGTGCGACACACACACCAATGCACCTATTTCATAAGTTGGTTTTAATGTCACCACTATATTAACTTTTGAAAAGTCACGCACAAGTCTAAATTAACCTAATTTTCACTATTTCATAGTTAAAATTGATATAAATTCATAAAATATGTAACAAATCTAATGAATTCTTTCCCGCCTTTTATTATAGGCGGGAGAAAATTATTGCAGGCTTTATTTTTGACAAAAATAAAAATTTCACAATGGTTTAGGTATTTTATTATTTTTAATCCTTTCATTGTTATTTCTTGGTAAACACATGAATTTTGTATTCATCTTGCATAGGAAAGTATATTCAAGCGAAAATTTTTATGTTTATTGAAATTAAATTAATTGTTGGCTGTATACGTCTATTCCTTTGCCAATTATCTTGTGCAACTTTCTATGAAAATAATAAAAAGAAAAAAGTTCGAATTTCAAAGTTACTTACATCCCTTGTAGCATCGCGATGTTTTCCTTTACCGTAGCAAGAGCATCGAATAAACGTACATATGAATTCGAAATTCGAAAACACATTGGTTCATGGTGGGGATCGAACCCGCGTCTCCCGGACGGGAGGCAGCGGCCCTAGCCACTAAGCCGCCGACGCTCTGACAGATGAACGCTGAGCCGAAACAACTAGGACAAGGTCTAGGAACTGAAATCTGAGACAGTAGATTGTTTCAAGGACAGAGAAAAAATGTTCTTCAAAATTTCCTCCCCAAGGACGAAAATGAGAAGGTAGAAGTTTGTAAAAAAGTCGTGGGTGGAAGGCTAGTTTAACATATACATACTAAAAAACAACTATTCAATCATGGAATATCTCTCAATGAACCCTTTTTGAACCATTTCTAATCAGATGTGGCTAAGCTGATGTGGCGAACTCATGTCGAATCATTGATCGAATCTAACTTAAAGATTCACACAGACCCCCGCTCTAATCCTTAATTTAAGTTCGTCTGTCCTTTTCACCTTTTAAAAATTAAAAAGGGCAGGACAGCTGTTAAACATTGAATTTGAACCTTATGGACGCGTCGATTGCACAATTTTAGAGAGCACGTAAAACATATGACTTAAAAATCTCTTAATCTAAAAATAAAGCTAAGTATGCTATGCCATTATTCTAGGCTATCTAGGCTTGAAAAATTCGCTCCTAGACTCGGAGGAAAAACGAGTTCCTAGTGAATGAAAATGAAAATAAAAAAATAGGGTTGAGTCAATGATATTTTAAGAAAGACACGTCATGTTCATACTGCACGCATAACATATTCCCTTCCCGGAAAATATTCCCTTTTCTCGGAAAAGATGGCTAGGACAATCTTGGGCTTCTTCTCTCCACTTAATCGGCTAATGAGACAGTATAATTCTTTGAGTAAAACTAAAGACATCGACATATTCGCTGATTCTTTGGTTTCATTTAAATTGTTTGTACTTCCACGATGCGCTAGTCTCTAATTTAATTTAATTTAATTACAGTTAATCGTAGGTGTATCGAAAAAATTTATCTTTAGTGTGCTGTTCTTTCCTGTTTATTATTAACTAATTAATATTTGTCTGAATTTATATAACTTTAATTTACATTTTTCTAATTATCATTAAGCAATTACAACATAGATTTTAGTGCTGTATATGAGTTTAAATATATATGTTTTTCTTCTGTTTGCTTACATCGTGCATGTCGTCGTTACCTGTAACTGGAGTAGCATTTTTAGCTTTTCAATAGTGTTATAGTTTATGTGGTATTTAATGTATACTCTGTTGGTAACCTAATAAATAAAATAAAATAAAATAAAACATAATCGTTCCGCGACAGATATATACATGTATGTGGGATGGATGAAGTATTACTGAACGAAGATGTAAGCATCACAGATTGTTGAACGAGGATGAGTGAAAGGGATAGCAAGTATGGGGATTTGTCAGTTATAAAGAGGACGGGAATGACGAAGGAAGATAAGTTGAATTAATTGTGTATGTGTCCGGCCCATTTCCATGGAAATGGGCCGGACACATCCAGAGAAGAGAAGACGAAAGATGGTCTCAAAAACAGTGACAAATTGGTACCCAATTGACAAGAAACGAAGAAGAGGAGGCCAGTTAAAAGATGGAGTGATGATATAATAGAAACAGCGGGAAAACTTTGGAGTAGAATAGCAAGAGAAAGGGAATCATGGGCACAGTTGGAGGAGGCTTTCACCGCAAGAAGCGGTCCTTGCACGAAAACTACTAACACAAAATAACAATCATTAAAACTAAAACTACTTACTTAAACTAACCATACTTAAACATTTTCATAAAAAGATGTACATCCTAATATTGTAAGGAATTAATAAAGCTTTTATATTTTTTTTATTTTATTTATTTATTTCTCATTATGTACGTATTTGCTATAAAAAGTATTATTTAGTTGCAACATTGAGTGATAAGTTGATCGATTACTCGTTTGTCTTGATTAGAACGATTCGTGATTTCTAAAGTTATATAACAACTAGCGGCCCGCCCCGGCTTCGCACGGGTAGAATAATTCATACACATTTTCAACCAACTTCAAATAGGAGGAGGTTCTCAGTTCGCATTTTGTTTGGTGTGTAGCTTGATGTGCTGCTCACTGTACTTTATCCATTTTTTATAATAATGGACTGCTTCGTACAGTCATTTTTGATCGATAATAACTATTTCACTAGATTCGTTTAGTGATACGATCATATCCCTAGTAAGATAGTAATTAAGATCTTTCGTATGACTATCTATAGGCTATAACCATCTTACTGCGACATATATATTGAGTTGAGTGAAGTTTGTATATCTTCTTTCTTCTTTATCGTGTGTGTGGGTTGTAAGGTCGACAACCGACCTCACAAACCCTGGTGTCAGTGTTATAGAGCCGCCAAAGGCCACTGACTTGGCTCGTGTAACGACTAGATAGTAGCCGGGACCAACGGCTTAATGGGAATAGATTGCTTGAGTGGCAGGCCTTTTCGATATTTAATTAGCATTAATTTTGTAATATTTTAATTTTTTATTTAAGAAAGGAAACGCAAAAGATGCGACGACTGTGGAGTTTCTTCGGTGAGCTCTTCTCCACAGATTCCGCCATTGTGTTAGTGAACTCACCCAAAAAAATGTAATGACGGATCTAAGTGATGTAATAACATCCTATGGAAATAAATTAATTTGACTTTGACTTTAACGTGCCTTCCGAAGCACGGAATCATCTTTCTTTTCGGACAATCAGGTGATTCAGCCTGCAGTGTCCTAACAAATCTAGTGAGAACTTCAAATTAATAAAAACTGAAAGAAAAGCCCATTCTACGATTGAACCACAACACAATATATATATATATATGTATATTATAAAAAAAAGATGAGTTTGTCAGTCTGTTTGGTATCATCCGAGTCGTTTAAGCGATTGCGCTTCGGTTCAATAATCCGACAAGCACGCTTACCAACTAGTATTGATATTTGTGTCTATTAGAACCAAAGATGGTTCCATGCTTTGGGTGGGAGACGTTGGTCGGTCCCGGTTACTGGACTGTTATGAATTCAGACAAAACGGAAAAATTACCATTTTTTTAATGGAACCAGTAAATTAATAACTCGCATATCTTCCGTGTTATTTACCACGATTTTGGTTGATATTTCGACTATGTTGCAATAGTCTAGATCACGGCAGCTCTTTAAAAATATTATTTTTTACCAAAATCGTGGTAATTACCCGGTAGATATGTGTGTTATTAATTTTAACAACCGCAATAAGTGTTTGTAACCAATAAAATTGTTCGAGCATTTGTCCATTCTGTTTGAACTGTCCAATGTAGTCGCTTCTTCAACGACATATCAGAGGTCTTTGACAGCTTTGTAAAACTGATATCTAAGACCTGTGGCTATATACATTACTACACTGTAATCTCATCTTATCTTACTTAGCTTAAGTTGTTCCACTATACCAAAGTCCCATATCTCTCTTTCTCTCTTTATCTCTGTCTCTGTGTTTCCTTTCCTCCCTTTTCTGTCCAGAACATCGCTAAGTTCTGGAAAAACTGCTCAGCTCGTCGTCGCTTATTAGTTGAAGGTCTCCAGTAGTTTAAATATAAATACTTTTTTTTTTGTGTTGTGTCAATAGCGTACCAATCATGCAACGTCAAATATATCAAGTATCAAGTCCGCTACATCCTCCTACACTCTTCTAAGCCAACAGTGATTATTTATTTTGATTAATTAGATATAGTTATTGGAGTAACAGGAATCACTTAGACGCGGCGGAACCACAGCGGGGATTAATATACTAGAGTTTTGGGGGTTCTTAGGTAATGGAAGTAACCCTGAAAAATATAAGTAACCGAATTCAACCAATAATTGTCATGGCCCTTTAATGTCACATCTCTCACGACACATTGGTTGGCTGGAAGAGATCCCTTTTTAGAGATAAGCTCGCCTTTGCTACTGCTTAGATTGATGGACGTATAAAGTTACACTTGGTCAGCCTCTTATTCGAGGTAAGTACAATGACTACCATTGGGTTATAAACACTGAAAAGCCTCGATAGAACATACCCGTTACAAAACCCAGAACCCCGCAGATTGTAGCTGATTTTTCAAAAAACTTTATAACACTGGGTATTTATTTAACTATCGACGCTTAGCCAGTGAATGACTGCATTAGTTGACTTGAGAAAAAGATCTTTTTTCCTCCGAGGGGTTAAATCGTGATAGTGTATGTGCCACATGTGTGAATGTGACTAGCCGGGTGGATGAGAAAATATCGCCGGACAAAGTTTAATCGCGGCTAATATAATAGAAATAGGGTATTTTTTGTTTTAATCTACCTTAAATAACATGTATTTTCTAGCAAATAAACTATTACTATTAAGTAAGTGTTAAGTATATTTTTTGCAGTACAATTCAATTGTTGTGTTTTTTTATTATTGCGTTTGATGGAAATGGATTATAAGGTGAAAGATGGACCACGCTCGCCTAGAAGATTTCTATGAATTTTTTATAAAGGGGCTAAATTCTAATCTATAGTTTTTTGGGAAAAACGGTTATGCTTCAAAATCTACTCCATGCACCCCACGTTCTTCATTTTAAGTCCTACAAGAGTACTACACCAGTAAAAATCTCAATAAAAATTATTTTATACTTTTTAGTGCGTTAAAACGTGTTATTAGTCTAGCGTATTTAAATTTTGGAAGATATATCACGTTGGACTTAATTGCTAAGACTAAAAATCCCAAGCAAGACGAGATAATGTTGTTACGTTGAGGTTACGTCGTTCTTATAAAAAACCCTCGCACCAAGATTTCTGACCATGGACCAACCACCCTGACACCAGATACTATGGGCCGCACGCGGTGCGTTTGTATGAAGATAACCTACTTTGCACCCTTTCTACTATGGCACGAAACTTTCCGAAACGCAACAGATGCATTTGCAGATGGCCTCGCGGCTCACTTCAGTTTCGACCAATTACGAGACCTGTCAATACGTTGCGTAAGCGAGATGAACCAATCACGACGTATTCCCCGCGCCCCCGCACCGCAACTTTCTTCGTAATTATAGGTAGTTTGTTAGTAAATTATACAGATAGAATGTGGTGTCCAGTGGGTGGTTGGCCCGAGTTTCTGACGATGACGATTATCCGGAACCCCCCTCTTCGCAATGAGAACTCTCGCCTGACGCATCCAAAGACGCTCATACGAAGGATTATAAACGCAGAAAAATAACCTATAGTTTTAAATCATAACAATGTTATTATACTTAAAGCTCATTTGAATGTGGCAGCGAAAGCTTACTTTTAGTAAACACGCACAACCACAAGATCACGCTCGTATCCCCCAAGGGGTGAGCAGAGCTTTGGTCGATCCCAAGAAGCACAAAGTCAAAAACCTTAAACCACGTTTGGCAATACTTTTTGAGACACCTACAGTATTGTAATGAATTGGAGCTCTACATAATTTAAAAGCAAGATTTGAGGTAATATATATTATATATATATTCTTTATTGCACATTTAAATTAACAAGATGATAATAACATTAATTACAAAGGCGAGCTATTATATTGGTTGGGGAAAAATTCTTTTCGCAAATAGTATGTATGAACTTATAATAAAATCTCTTTGGCTATACCATTTGTATCTGGCTGGTTTTGGTATTATTAAAAAGTTTAAATTTTTAAAAAGATAATTCCAAATTCGAATTAGGAAAATGTGTGATTTTCATTTTTTTTTTCTTACTGTTAAGATGAGTGAATCTAATGAAGAAATTCGATACATTTTAAAATTTAACTACAAAAAAGGTAAAAATGCAACGCAAACAGCGAAAAAAATTTGCTTAAGACTATTCGTAACAAACCAATAATCAAAAGCAGCAAGTACGTCGTTTACCTTAGCATTAAGTTCCTTTATATTATATCCAGTCAAAATAGCATTCGTATCATCTGCAAATAATACCATTTCAATGTCCGTAGTTCGTTTATACATATAGTTAATCACGTCATTTATGAAAATAATGAAAAATATCGGTCCTAATACGGAGCCCTGCGGCACACCTCTCTTAACTTGTATAATTTTAGACGTAAAAGTTTTACCCCCTATATTTTTCATTTCTACATATTGCCTTCGATTTGATAAGTACGATCTAAATAAAGCTAAAACTTCGTTCCTCACTCCATAGTGCTCTAATTTATTTAAAAGTAAATTGTGATCTATGGTATCGAAAGCTGAGCTGAGATCCAAAAAGAGTCCAGCAACCTTCTGCAAATGTAATGATGGATCTAAGTGATGTAATAACATCCTATGGAAATAAATTATTTTGACTTTGACTTTCTGCTTTTAATTTAGTTTATTAGTCACGCAATTCATTAAAGCATATTTTATGGCATCATGTGTTCCAATTCCAAGCTGGTACCCAAATTGTTTACGATTTAAGATCTGATTTATGTTTAGATGCCAACCCTATGAGACATTTTGCGCCATTTGCCAACACGTCGTGTAGGTATTTTATCCAAAACTTATTTGTCATATAATACTACAATAATATACTTAACATACCACCTATCCATTAGTTGAAGGACCTAACTCATGTACAGTAATCTACAACGGTCACATTTCCATTATAAGTTGACCCACAATGCCAACAATTTAAGTAACACAGCGAGGTCAGATTATACTGGTCATTTAAGTCGTCTCGGTTAAAATTTCCAGTGTAAGTTGGCCCGCGATGCAAACAGTGTTACTCATACAGCGAGGTCAGATTACACTGGTTAGGCAGGTCGTCTCACGCATGCGTGTTAGCGATGGTCATAAATAACGAGGACCACCAGACGGAGCGCTGGACACATAATGATAAACATATTTGAATGCAAAATAACGGATTAGGGATGGCGGTATGCAACATGTAGGCAGGTACAATGTGATTAAAATGAAAATTGGCAAATTAGGTATATAGTAACGCCATTTTGTCATACCAATAAAAATAAAGAAGTCCATTTTATAATTATTTTAATCGAATTATTGACATTTATTTTATTTATAATTATGTATTTTGTTTCTTGATTATTTATTAATTCTACAAGTTACGTCAGTAAAAGAATAGTAAGGCGAAAGTTAGAACCAGATTTTCTGGTCTTGATAGATGGCGATGTTATAGCAAATTTTAACTGTCATTTTATTATTACTAAAGCTATATATTTTTTGGCAGCTGTATTTAAGATTCATCAATTCGATTTAATAGCAGTTGTTCTTCATCGTGTGGTTTGTAAGGTCGACAATTGACCTCACAAGACCTGGTGTTTGTGTTAAGGGCGTCACAGACGGTTAAGATACGATATTATAGCACGAGGCAGCCAGCTCTCTCGTCGCCATTCACTTTCACGCAAAGCGGGGGTCAAACAAAATGGCGAATCAATCAGTGACCGGCCATTCTGCTTGACCTCCGCTTTGCACACAAAATGAATGGCGACGAGGGAGCTGGCTACCTCGTGCTATAATATCGTATCTTAACCGTCTGTGACGCCCTTTATAGAACCGCCACCGTTGAATCTCAAAAATATTAATGTCTCCAAAAATGTCTCTTTGAATTGTAATTTTTTGCTTCGATAAAAACATTTTAAAATATTCATGCATAATACCATCCACCTGAGGCTAAAACACACAAACCGCGTCCTTATTGAGTCACTCGATAAATTATTTGTACGATTTGAATAATTTCCACATTACGGACGACACTCTCTATGCTAGCGCGGGTTTTTAGTTCGAGACGACTAGTGCTGGGCGGGCGTCGATAGTTTTGGCATCGATAAAAATAAAAATAAAATATTTTCATATTCTTAGTGGCTTATTGCTTTATGTGGTTACATAAAGTGAATAAAGTAATTACAGATACAAGTTTACGTAATATTATGAATCTAGTACCTAAGTGCGTTGCAAACTACTAAGTAATTTATTACAAGTACTTAAAAATATATAGGTACCTACTTAATTAAATCACAGTTGAAAATCTCTTGATGGGTGCTAAAACATTTTGTTGCCAGGAATTTTTTTTTTTTAATAAAAAATAAAGAAAAGCTTTACCAAAAGTGAACTTGAATAAAACACAGGTTCTTGAAATTCGGTTATAAGTGACGCCATCTTTGCTGTTTTCCCAAATACTTTGCACATTAATTTTGAAAGTAAGACACTGAATATTACGCTAAATAAAAGTTTTCGGTGTCAACAGCATAAGTACCGATACTTTACTGTTATCTATTTTAAATAAATATGATACTTTTCTAACTATCTACTACAAGTTGTTCTTTATATCACTTAATTTATCGAACTGTGTCCCTCTCGAAATTGACTATCGATATTAAAGTCACCTCGCTATTCTCAAAAAATGCGATTCTTTAAATCGAGGAGACAGTTTTGACACCATCCTGTTAATATCATAGTTTATGTTTTGTC
Organism: Carpatolechia fugitivella; assembly: GCA_951230895.1. NCBI lineage: Eukaryota > Metazoa > Arthropoda > Insecta > Lepidoptera > Gelechiidae > Carpatolechia > Carpatolechia fugitivella. The sequence continues at coordinate 688,629 of OX579671.1, read as the reverse complement.
CCAAATTCGTAATATTTCATAACTAGCGGCCCGCCCCGGCTTCGCCCGGGTAAAATATTATCTAAACTAATATAACAAAGAGGAAAGATTTGTATGTATGTTTGTAACAAATAAACTCAAAAACTACTGAACCGATTTTCTCCCTGAGTAATATAGGCTATATTTATTACTAGAAATAATTAGGGATCCTTGCTAAAACTTCTGTAACGTGAACCAAGGTGTAAAAAAATTGCTTACAAATTTCTTTAATAACATACGCTGCGGAAACTGTTGATGATAGAACACAAAATGTTCTATCATATTAGAGAGCATATAAATATCTACAAAAAACTTTGCGATACTATATGTCCAACTATTGTAGTTATGTCACTATAACCACTTTAAAAAAAAAAAGTTAATAAAGCTGACCAAAACCAGACCATGATAACCATACCTTCGTATTAATCCTTATTATCCAAAAAAATCATTTCATATTCAAAACTGTTTCAATACCTATAAATATCTTTTTGAATTACTCAAATCGGATATTCCATTTAGAAGATATTATTAATTTAGGAAAATAAACACCGCCGCCGCGCAATGACCAGTGTGGCCCCACGCGAAGCAGCCGTAGCGCAGGCACGAAGTGCGGGGCGAGTTCTAAGATTGGGATGAAATTTGGAATAGAGATAGTTTGTACCCTGGAATAACACAAAGGATACTTTTTACGGGAAAAAGTTTTATTCCCACTAGAACGCAGTCGCGGGCGTATTGCTGCAATGCGAACTGAGAACCTCTTCCTATTTGAAGTTGGTTGAAAATCTGTATGAATTATTTTACTCGTGCGAAGCCGGGGCGGGGCGCTAGTTCATACATATTTTCAACCAACTTTAAATAGGAGGAGGTTCTAAATCTCAGTTTGCATTTCAGCACGCCCAAGACAACGCCCGCGACTGCGTTCTAGCAGTCCGCCCGCGGCTACGCTCGCGTGGTGTAAGATTTTCCCGTGGGAATAAAACTTCTTCCCGTAAAAACTGTCCTTTGTGTTATTCCAGGGTACAAACTATCTCTATTCCCAATCTTAGTACCCGCCCCGCCTTCTTCGTTACGGCTTAGAGATGGGCGGTGGGTAAATACCTATTGTACCCGGGTAGATTGGGTAAATAACCAAATTGCTGGATATTTTTACCTAACCTAACCTAACCTAAACTTAAATTTTCTTACCTAGAGTGGGAGGTAAGGCGTAGTACAACATCAAATGATCAACAGAAAGTATATATTTTTATTATGTATTGTCTTTGTTCGGTCTGTTAGTTTTTTAGTTTTATCGGGTTATTTATGTTTGGTGTTTATCGTAATTTGCGTCAGTAAAACCTTCCTATTTAAAATTATTGCTAGCAAAACATTATGTTCAGGTAGGTACGTAGTTTTGCATAAATGAGACGGCTTGAAGGTAATATTCCAAAGGACCAAGCCGGGTTTTTGTGGGGACTGCGGAGGCTGAAAGGCTAAAGAGCACTAAAACTTTGCGAAAAATTTTAGTTCTCCGAGGACCAAAAAGGACCATAGGCTCAAGAGGGCTAAAAGTCTCCGAAACTTGTCTAACGAAACTTGAAAACTATTGCGTATCACTGCACCCTGACGTTACTAATGTGCCGTCTCAGTTCTTGCAACTGCGGTATTGAGAAGTGAGAACGAGATAGCGTCAAGTAGAAATGCTTTCTGATAGCGGCTCTGTTTATTTCATTGAAACAATAATATAAAATATTAGGACCGATTTCGTTGTTTGTTCAGGAGCCTGGAAGTCGTCAAACCTGCGTGTGAGACGGTTTGTGATTGAGCCGTCGATAATATGAGGTATCAATCAGCTACGGTCTGCAGACAGAACCATTTCTCGACTTTCTTTCGTGAGCCTCAACACGAGTGTTTCAAAGTCGGTGCGTATACGACCTTCAACGAATACTTTTTGGTGATTCTCAGTGTAAAGTACGCCACACTCTCAATCTTAATTACATTTCACGAGGGACTTGTGGACCATGAACCCGCCACCCTGGGACAGATTTTCGTCCTCCCGGAAATAAAGCAGGTTGTAAAACGTGGGGTGCATGCATGGAAGAAGTAGAGAACGAGGTGATGGCTGAAAAACAGCATAGCTGACGCTGTAAGCTTTTCATTGTCTTACTTATTTTTTAATTATTGGAAAGACTTGCGTATGACCATTATTCTAGTTGATGGAAATTCATTATAAGGTGAAAGATGGACTACGCTCGCCTAGAAGATGTCTATGATTTTTTTTTATAGAGGGGCTAAATTCTAATCTATAGTTTTTTTCAAAATCAACTCCATGCACCCCACGTTTTTCGTTTTAAGTCCTACAAGAGTACTACACCAATAAAAGTCTCAATAAAAATTATTTTATACTTTTCAGTGCGTAAAAACGTGTTGTTGAAAAATATTTTTTACTTGATAATTTCTACTAAGGTTTTAAAGTATTTATGAGCTTGGAAGAGTTTTTTCTCTTACAAAATTATGACGGCTAATGAAATGAATTTAGCGTAGGGATAAAACAATTCAATCATCATCAACTGCTCATATACGTCCCCACCGAGGGGCTCGAGCTTACTCAGTCAACCACGCTGGCCCAAAGCGGGTTGGTCAACTTCACACACGACCTTTAAATTCCTGAGCAGGAGTGTGCGGGTTTTATCACGATGATGTTTTCCTTTCTTCTTAGGCGTCAAATCTTTACTATAATTATAAACGCGTAAAGTATGTATGGATGTATGGATGTTAGTTACTCTTTCACTACTAAACGGTTTGGGATGAAATTTGGAATAGAGATAGTGTTTACCCTGGACTAACACATAGGGTACTTTTTACAGCCCAATTTAGAGCAGGCTCAAGCCCCTTGGTGGAGACGTATATGTTGATGATATTTTTTATGGAAAATAGCCTTATTCCCAAGGGAAAATCTAACACAACGCGGGCGCAGCCGGAGGCGGACCGCAAGTATCATAATAATCACACTAATATTTTTTTGGGTGTTTAGATGTTCGGATGTTTGTTCCGCTTTCACGCCTATACTACTGGACGGATTTGGACGAAATTTGGGATAAAGATAGTTTGTGACCTGGATTAACACATAGGGTACTTTTTACTGGGAAAAGTCTTATTCCCACGGGAAAACATAGCGCGAGCGTAGCCGCGGGGGGGACCGCTAGTGTTTCATAAAAAGCAAGTAGGAACAAATTTCGGCGTTGTCTGTCACTATGTTCTCCGTTGTGTAGTTGGCTGCGTGCGTATACAATTTCGGTTCTTTTCTATTAACTACTACGTAATATGACTAGTGGCTCTGTGAGCTGTAGACCTCGCGAGTCTGTATGTCTCTATAAATTTTTTTTTCTCCACAAAGATCCCCGACCCCTTGAAATTTATTTAACATTTTATTATTATTATTATTTTGTTTTATTTGTTTTTTTTCCTCCCTTTGACGGGGTAAAATTACCGGTGACGCGGGCTTATTATTATTAGCCAAGGGTCGCCGCTGTTGAAGTCGGTGGTTGTTCGTCACTGTTATTGAACGGCATTGCCGCTACATCTAGGTCTAGGTCGTGGTTGCAGGATACAAATTACCGGTGACGCAGGCTTATTATTATTAGCCAAGGGTCGCCGCTGTTAAGTCGGTGGTTGTTCGTCACTGTTATTGAACGGCATTGCCGCTACATCTAGGTCTAGGTCGTGGTTGCAGGATACAAATTACCGGTGACGCGGGCTTATTATTATTAGCCAAGGGTCGCCGCTGTTGAAGTCGGTGGTTGTTCGTCACTGTTATTGAACGGCATTGCCGCTACATCTAGGTCGTGGTCGTGGTCGCAGGATACAAATTACCGGTGACGCGGGCTTATTATTATTAGCCAAGGGTCGCCGCTGTTGAAGTCGGTGGTTGTTCGTCACTGTTATTGAACGGCATTGCCGCTACATCTAGGTCTAGGTCGTGGTTGCAGGATACAAATTACCGGTGACGCGGGCTTATTATTATTAGCCAAGGGTCGCCGCTGTTGAAGTCGGTGGTTGTTCGTCACTGTTATTGAACGGCATTGCCGCTACATCTAGGTCTAGGTCGTGGTTGCAGGATACAAATTACCGGTGACGCGGGCTTATTATTATTAGCCAAGGGTCGCCGCTGTTGAAGTCGGTGGTTGTTCGTCACTGTTATTGAACGGCATTGCCGCTACATCTGGGTCGTGGTCGCAGGATACAAATTACCGGTGACGCGGGCTTATTATTATTAGCCAAGGGTCGCCGCTGTTGAAGTCGGTGGTTGTTCGTCACTGTTATTGAACGGCATTGCCGCTACATCTAGGTCTAGGTCGTGGTTGCAGGATACAAATTACCGGTGACGCGGGCTTATTATTATTAGCCAAGGGTCGCCGCTGTTGAAGTCGGTGGTTGTTCGTCACTGTTATTGAACGGCATTGCCGCTACATCTGGGTCGTGGTCGCAGGATACAAATTACCGGTGACGCGGGCTTATTATTATTAGCCAAGGGTCGCCGCTGTTGAAGTCGGTGGTTGTTCGTCACTGTTATTGAACGGCATTGCCGCTACATCTAGGTCTAGGTCGTGGTTGCAGGATACAAATTACCGGTGACGCGGGCTTATTATTATTAGCCAAGGGTCGCCGCTGTTGAAGTCGGTGGTTGTTCGTCACTGTTATTGAACGGCATTGCCGCTACATCTGGGTCGTGGTCGCAGGATACAAATTACCGGTGACGCGGGCTTATTATTATTAGCCAAGGGTCGCCGCTGTTGAAGTCGGTGGTTGTTCGTCACTGTTATTGAACGGCATTGCCGCTACATCTAGGTCTAGGTCGAGGTCGCAGGATACAAATTTGCGGACAATACGACAGGTGTTTAATATTGCGGCTTTTTGCATCGTCCTGTATGTTTTGGGTGGGAGTTCTAAAAGTTTCAAGATGTGATGTAGATGTTTTGGTATGACACCAGTGCTGGACAGTATTATTATTATTATTATAAATTTTTTTTTATTTTTTTTTATAAATTTATTTTAGTTTATTTTAATTGATTGAGCAATGTGACCTGTAGAGGAAAACAGCTTCAGCGGTAGACCTTGTAAGCTGGCAACCCCCATAACTCTGTCATTTTTTAAATTTCCAAAAACTGACTCGACAAAAATTTGATTAATTTATCGAACCTGATCACAGAATTTCACGAAAATCGGTTCAGAAACGTGACCTGTAGAGTGGAACTAACAGACAGATGGACAGACAGACAGACAGATAGACATACAAAAGCAATTTTGGCCAAGCTAATACAGAGACGCTTCGCTCGCTCGGTCAATAAATGCGAAAGTTTGGATGTTTGTAACTGAATCACGCTCCAACCACTAGACGGATCGAGATGAAACTTGGCACACATATAGGTTATGTCCTGGAATAGGATATAGGCTAATTTTAACCGCGGAAAAACACTTCATTCCTAAGGGAAAGCTTATTAAACGCGTGTGAAACCGCGGGTGGCTTTCTCAAAACGGTTTTCTTTCTTTTTAGTCAAAAATATTAATACAAATTAGATTTCTATTATTTTCGAGTCACCTAAAAATACCGGTAAAATACGATATCATTCAGAATTATGGACTAAAATTGTACTCATAATCATTTTCGTCATTCTGTCATTTACCCCCTGTATAATCATCATTTACGTCCCCACCGAGGGGCTCGAGCCTACCTTGAAATAAGGCGTGCATCACTCCTTAGCAACTCGCTGGCCCAGTGCGGGTTGGTCGACTTAACATAGACATAGACAACAACACACACACACACAATCTTTGAATTTCTTTGTAGGAGTGTGCAGGTAGGTTTCCTCACGATGATGATGTCTTTCTATTAATGTTTTTAACCGACTTCAAAAAAGGAGGAGGTTCTCAATTCGTCTGTATTTTTTTTTTATTTTTTTTTTATGTATGTTATTAGATATCTCCGCCAATTGTTAACCGATTTTAATAATTCTTTTTTCATTCGATAGGATTTACTCTCGAGGTGGTCCCATATTAATTTCGTCAAGATCTGATGGTGGAACATGAGGTAAAACTTGGAAATTCCTTAACGGAATGTAGCATTCGCGTCGTTATTCGTCTATTCTTTTAGTCATATCTCAGTCAGTTTTCAACCGATTTTGATGATTATTTTTTCATTCGATAGAACGTGCTTTAGGAATAGATCCATACCAATTTTGTTAAAATCTGATGATGAAATAGCAAATAAAAGCGGAAACTCCTCAACTGGTAATAGCAACATGCATCGCGCGCGATTCCGTTTGTGGTGGAATGGTTGCTAGGCAACGAAATAAATGTGTTTTGTCAGTTTGCTGAAAATCTACGTTTCCCTTGTTCCAAAATTATATTATTCGATTTTATCACATTTTTGGCAACAGTGACAGGGCAAGAACCTCCTCGGAAATCTTCGGATATTGTATTGGAAATAACAAATAATTTAGCTTCTATGGCCGAGTGGTCGAGTGCTTTACTCTCTTTACGGAGGTTTCGGGTTCGAATCTCGGTTAAGACACTCTTAAACGAAAATGTCCTTGTGAGACTTTCCCCAGTTTAGTTGGGACATTGCTTACCTAGCTTTGGATAATGAAGAAAAATAATAGGAAATGTGTCGAGGTTAGGATTAAATTACTTACATAAAATATATTGAATGAAACACTGAAAATCATAAAATAAAAATAATTTTAACAAAAAAATAGAAACCTCCTTCAAATTACCTTATGTGGTTATCTCCACTAAAAAGTAACAAATAAAATAACATTTCAGATGGAACATGAAAAAAAATATTGACAATATCCTCAATTAAGTAGATAGGTAGTGTAATAAGTAAATATTTACAGTCTTACTACAAAAAAACTCTTAAAATCGATTTTAGGCAGTATTTAGCTAGACAGTGTTTAAGGATTTAATCATGGTCTAAAATATCCTTACCACAAAATCGTATTTTACGAGTGTTTACTTAAACATTATTTAAATGAATGGTTTGTTTTATATTATAGCAACCCTTAGAGGTATTCGTTCACGCGCCTAAAAAAACGAGATCCTTAAACCGAAAAAAGCAAAGGGGGCATTCTGAATCAGACTTTCAGCGCTGTCAGCGATCAAAAAAGCATAAAAAATGTATGGCTGACAGCGATTCGGAACGCGATTACGAGTGCTTTAATCGATTTCAGCGCGTCTCGGAACGCAGGGAAAATGAACCGTGGATGGACGTCAATTTGTCTGTCATTCATGAAATTCTTAAATCAGTTTTTTGGAAAATTTCGTTAATTTGTGCAATAAAGCAATAAAATGCAAGATAATAATCGGAAGATAGTCTTTAATTGAATCAATAATTTTATTAGCGAAAATTTTGCTGAACCTATACTTTTTCTTGAATTTCGCGTCAGTATACCGTTCTAATGGGTTAATCCGGACACGATTCACTTCGTCCCGAAACAAATCAATATCTTCGTAATCATTGTCATTAACCAAATCAATGAGCTCCATTTCTTACAACAAAAGCCACCACAACAATATTTCCAAAATTTTTTTGGTTAGAATAATCCAAAATAGGTACTCAGTTCAGCTGTCAAAACTATTTTAGACGTCTGTTAAACAACGATTCAAGAGTGTTTAAATTTAAAACAGGTTTAAGGAGTGTCTAATTTTAAACACTGACTAAACACGATTTTGTGGTAAAGATTTTCTTAAACAATCGTTCAACGCGTGTTTAGTTTTTTTGTAGTCAGACTGTTAGAATTTTGTTCTTCCTTTTGGAGTCGGTGCCAACCAAAATATCGTCGATTAGTCGTGGGAAACTGTTTTAAGTCGTCGTCGTCGTTAAGTCAGTACATATTTCTATATGACTATCAATAAAATTCTTTGATAGTCTATGATATAAATGTTTTGTTGTGCTGCGCGGGATGCAATGCCTCACCCGACCAAATGCAGGGATAACGACAGGAGCGGCTACCAAGAAAGTCCAGGAGGTTTCATTCGATAAATTGTACGAATTTTTGGCTGGCACCGACTCCAAAAGGAAGAACAAAATTCTAAATATTTACTTAATACACTACCTATCTACTTAATTGAGGATATTGGCAATATTTTTTTTCATGTTCCATCTGAAATGTTATTTTATTTGTTACTTTTTAGTGGAGATAACCACATAAGGTAATTTGAAGGAGGTTTCTATTTTTTTGTTAAAATTATTTTTATTTTTTCACGTCGAACAAACGTACTATGAATTCGCAGTTATTCTAATAAAATAAAAATACATTGGCACGTGGTGGGAATCAGGATACATGGCTACATTCAATGTTTTCGATAGGACATACGTTAACCTTACACTTACCAAGGAAGCATACAACAAAAAGAGGTTAACTAATTATTTTGGTATTTCGGTTTTTAGCGGCGTCTTCACAAACCCGGCTTAACTTGCCTTCAGAGCGCTTGCGTTGGAGTTAAGGTTAAGCACTCCAGTCTGAAGCAACTAAGCTATCGGCCGCGGCTGACACGGCCAGACCTCCCGGGGGCAAGGTCCTGGCAAAGATTATGCGGCGTAAACACGACATTTGCGACGGCAGTGTTTTTACTTACTTTTACTTTACTTAGTACAGTCAATTGGGTAGCTGACTGTATTAAACATAAATAATTCTACACCATCTAGGAAAAAGATCGTCCTAAATTTTCCGTAATTAAGTGTGCTGTAAATGAACCGATTTTAAACAATTTAGGATACATTACATTTACAAATCAAACAAAAAACATTATATAAACGATCAAAGCACGGCATGACGTCACGCTTTGTTATTAGCCTTAATTTTCCATATAAGCTACTGTTTTGATATTTAATAAATATAAATTGATTTGACTAGTGAGTCAACAAGCCTATTCTCTAACATTATGTTTCCAGGGCCAAAATAAAAGTCAAAATTTAAAATATTTTATTCGAATCACTTTTCGACGCCAAAGATGGATGATGGATGGCACGGCACGTTCACTACCAGTCGTTGGAATTTTCTCAAGTTTACACTACGCTTACACAAAATTGTAGAATTAATTCTTTCTTTCATCGAGTGGGTTATAAAGTTAACAACAAAACTCATAAACCCTGATGTCAGTGTTATAGAACCACCAAAGACCACTGTAGGTAAAAGTTGGGACTGATGGCTTATCATGACTTGAGAAGCCAGGATGCATATACCCGGACAATCGGGTGATTCAGCCTGTATTATTCTAACTCTAATATTGTAACAGTCTCACGAGTCTCACTACGTGATCGAATCAGAAATGAGGAGATGCCTACGTAGAAAGACCAATGTCATCCACATAGCTTTCAGGATAAGTAAGTTGAAGTGGCAATGGGCAGGCCATATAGCTCGACGAACTAATAACCGATGGGGAAGAAAGGTTCTCGAATGGCGGCCACGGACCGGAAAGCGTGGTGTTGGACGGCCTCCCACAAGGTGGACAGATGACTTGGTGAAAGTTGCTGGGCGCAGGTGGATGCAAGTAGCGCAGGATTGTTCACGGCGGAAACCTATGGGGGAGGCCTTTAGGCCTATGTTCAGCAGTGGACGTCTTCCGGCTGAGATGATGATTCTAACCAAATTGGGTAAAAAGGGGAAGTGTCTAAAGATATTTATTGTTTGACAGTATCCTCACCGGGGTGCAAACCCTGAGCCTCCGCGAGGGTCGAACGCTCGACGGCTAGGCCACGGAAGCTGTCGGACATTCAAGCATTCTCACTGGTCTTCATTAAGGTCAGATTTGGGTAAAATTCTACAAAAAAAAATACTTTTACCGCTACTTTTACTTGGTGAAAACAATAACAATACTCCTACGAAATATCTAAAACAACGTGTCCATCGCTAAATAAACAACCGCCTATATTAATATGACATACAATAGGGAATATGCAATAAAAAAAATAGTTTTTTTTTCATAGTTCATCTGAAAGTATACAAAAATAGAATAGTGACAGTCAAAACAGAATCGAAATTGATCGAAAAACAAACTACTTACCTAGATACATACAACATTATTAAACAAATATATCTGTCCCTCTACCAAAAACAAAATTTTCTGTGGTGGATGTATGGCCCGCGTGACATATGACGTCACATGTCACGTCGGACCTCTCTGTCTAACCATCAACTTTGAAGCCTTATAACTTTGTTTCTGAGCAAGATATTTCAAAAATTATTTTTTGTGTGTTTATCTGGAACTTGAAATATTTCGATTATTGAATTATACTACCAGTACCAGTTATATAGACTACCAGTTAGTCGTGCGCTGGTGCACAGTAAGGGCACAACACATAGGTACAAATTAAAAGCCTCACGATTAAAACAAGAGGCGTGTCGCGTCTGCTTGTCACTCTTTGCCGGCTCTACTCAGCCTTATCAGTCGGCTTAAGATACTGATAGTGTATGACGCATGCGCGCGGCCGTTGTTGGTCCAAAGTGGTGCCATTAGAGTCCTGGATGATGACCGGGCAGGGGCCCGCTGGGTTGGGGGAAACAATATTGTTACTGAACCAATTTTGATGAAGTTTGGTTTATATATCCCTCGGTAGTGACGTAAGTATATGAGCTGTTGTTGAAGATAGTTTGTCACTTAAACGCACGTGGCTACTTTTGCCGAAATTCTTATATAATCTTATTCCCATGGGAAAATTGGCCATCTGGCTCGGTGTATTTCTTATACTTATTATGAGTGCGGGTTGATCAATTCCACTCACACACACACAACCTTTGAATTTCTTCGCAGGAGTGGGCAGGCAGGTACACGATGTATTTCTTCACCGTAATAGCGTCGACTAAACGTACTCGTACATAATGAATTTGAAACACATTGGTAAGTTGGGGGAATCGAACCTGCGTCTCCCGAACGGAAAACAGCGGCTCTAACTACTACACAGTCACAGAATTAATATAGTACATAGTGTTACATTAACTGCGTTGCATTACAACCAGGATCAGGACCAATTACCATCCTGAATACGATTGGGACGAGTGGCGATTGGGTCTTCTTATTATTATTTTTTGTCTTTTGTTTTGTCGTACTATGCACGGCCTTCTCCGCAGTATTCTTTCTCCAGACGCAACCCAGGCCTGTCAGTGTGACTCGCGCTTGACCAAATAACTCATATCGAGTAATCGGTCACACTCCGCCATATTGTAAATGCGAACACGCCTTTGTTACCATTTGTATGATAACAATGATCCCGATTCGGGAATACTCAAAAATTCCGAATTACTTTCTTTCGAATTTGAAAATACTGAATTTGAAAAAATTACGTAATAAATAAATAAAATATGTTTATTTCAGACATTATAAGTCCATACAATTACCTGTTAGTAGAATTTAATTAATTAGTTAGTAACAATTTTACTTAAAGGTAAGTTAGTTTGGTTAGTAAGAAGCTAAAAGACATGTGAATAAATATAACCTATTTAACTAAACCTAAAGCAAGCTCCACCCAGTGCCTTTGTATGGGGAAATCGGGTCTATCAGCGATCGCTTTTAGGATGCCGTTCCGACTATTACGCAGGCGCTGCAGCAAGGAAGCCGCTTTCTTACGCATGATGGCGTGAAAGCCATCTGTATGAGCCTCAGCAAACATTCGAGATGCGCTGCAACGCCGCGGCAGTCGCAACAGCATCCTAAAAGCGTTATTGTACTGCACTCTCAGGACGTCGTAAGCTCGGCGCGAATACGACACCCACAACCCGCTCGAGTAAAAGCACTGGCAGAAGGCTTTAAAAAGACTTATTTTGACTTCTGCCGTGCATCGAGCGAACCTGCGGGCAAGCATATTGCTCCGTACCGCCAACGCCCTACGCTCGCGCTCTATGTCGCCGTCGTCCTTTAACTCATTCGTGACCACGTGACCCAGATATTTAAAGCTATCCACGACCTTTAGAGCCACGCCATTGAGATGTACCGGTGGGACACGGCGAGGCTTTTGTTTAGGTGCTTTGAACACTAAAATTTCACTCTTTGTAGAGTTGTACTTGAGGCCGTGCTCCACCGCGTACAGCTCGCAGATAGAGAGCAGCTCTTTCAACCCGCTCATCGATGGACTGAGCAGCACCATGTCGTCCGCATAACTAATATTGTTGACACAGGTACCGTCAATGTGGCAGCCGACATGCGTGCCGCTCAGTCGCTCGATAAGCTGGTTGATATGCAAATTAAATAGGAGAGGTGAGCTTAGTCCTCCTTGCCTGACACCGCACTCCAATGCATACTCCTCCGAAAGAGTACCGACCCATCTCACTCGGTTGGTCTGGTGAGAGTACCAGTACCTAAGGAGGGCTGCATATTCCGCCGGCACACCCTCATCCCTCAACTTGCCCCACAAAATGTCGTAGTTAACAAGATCGAACGCTTTCGACAAGTCAAGGAAACAAGCGTATATCGGCGTCTTCCTCTCAGTATAGTACTTGACAGTGTGTTTTAGGCTTAAGATAGCGCTCTCTGTTGACACTCCTGCTTTAAACCCAAATTTAGCATCATGCACCTTTATGTATTCGGAGAGGCTACCATTCAACAGACTGCCAAGCACCTTAGCCACAATGGTTGCCAGCGAGATAGATCGGTAGTTGCTCATATCGGAAGTGTCACCCGTTTTATTTTTTACTATGGGAATAACTAACGTCCGCATAAGTGGTTCCGGTAGATAAGAATGACCCAAGCATAGGGAGAAAAACAGCGACAACACTCTGGGCAAGTGGACCCCCGCATGTTTTAGGTGTTCAATGCTGAGACTATCGTGACCGGGAGACTTTCCTCGCTGCATGCTAGAAATAATTTTGGCCACTCTTTTAGCTGGTATCTAAAAGTCTATGTTCCGTTTTGTCACCATAGTAATATTGTAATATCGAAATCTTTAAATAACTAATTATGTGTAATATTTTATTACTTGTAAGAGGAATTTGGGATTTTGATTTTTGGAATATTAAAGCTTCGGGATTCGTAAATTTGAATATTCAATATACTAAAAAATCAGAAACATCGAAATTATTATATATTATTATATTAGGAATATTGACTTACACACTAGAGGTCCAGGATAAACAGTTTCCAAGATATGACCATTAGAATTTTAATAGCTGTCATAAAAAATGAAGATCTCTCCGACATCTATCATTTGTCCCTACCCACTAGTGCTCTAAGGCCAATACTTTCCGAGAAATTACTCTTTTACAGCTGAAATCCAAAATTAAGATCTCATCAAGACCTATTATTTGTCCCTAGTTCCCTCCTACACACTATTGGTCTAAGGAGGTCTAAGGCTTAAGACTCAGGCTGTATTCCGAATCAGATTTCACGGCTCAAAGTACTGACAGCGATTACTCGCGTACCGATTCAGAAATCGCGATAATACGGCTCATGAGCGAAATCAAAACGGAACGGCGTTTGAGCGCGCTGAAACTGCTTATAACTCAGTCTTGCCAGATGTTGATTACCGTACCAAAACTGGCAAAATTCTAAATTATTATACGTATTAGAAAAGTATCGTACAGCTTTGAAAACAGCACTTTTCGCATGGCTAGTACCCAAAATAAGAAAAGGTATGCGAATTTTTAAAAATGGAGATGTAAATAGGCACATGAAATTAAAAAAATACAAAAAAGAATGTTTGATATTTATATTTATATTTTATCAGATTGCCTATGATATTATCTTATGTATGTATGTGCCTGAGTCAAAACTATCCTAATATATACATAACCTACTCGATACTTTTACTATCGAACATCTGGCAGCCCTAACCTACAAAACTGATGGATTTAAAATATTTCCGTAATTTATCGCCATTTCATAATTGAATAACGTGTTTTTAATTTTGTTCAACCAAATAAATATGAGACACGTTAATTTTACATTTAAACATTAAACATTTAACTTTTAAAAATAAATAAACAATATGTCAAAGTCGAATTTGACATTACGCTTACATGAATTTCGCTCTGGAGCATGGGCGCCTTTAGCGGAAGATGGCGGCGGTCATGACGCAATCCGTGACGTCACAATGGCTGCCGTAATCTCAATGACAGTGATTCGGTACGCGGTTTTGGGTACTCAAAGTGATGTCAGCGCAAATCAGAACGCGGCCTCAGAGATATTACTGTTTTATTTTTGACAGCTGTCATTCAAATTGATGTTTTTTGACAAGATTTGTAGATATTTTTTATTTATATAAATCAATCTATTTTTTTTTTCTTTAATACAACCGATATATTCCCAAACTAAATATGAGTTTTTTTTTTCTTTTATTGCAGTCTTTCTTGTCACTAAGATCGATGGCATGGTTCCTTAGAACAGATCAAACTGACCCATCTAAATGCGTTAACCCATACCCATACCCGTCTTGCTCTTGGCTCACAAGGATTAGTCTACAGAATGACTTTTCTTCACGAATCACCTGGGGGCACACTAATATTATAAAATGTGAAAATATATTTTGGATGTTTAAATGTTTGTTCCGCCTTCACGCTTATATTAACTCTCAACGGATTTGAATGAAATTTGGAATGGAGATAGTTTGTAACTTGTATTAACACATAGGATACTTTTTATGGGAAAAAGTCTTATTCCTACGGGAAAATCTTACATAACGCGAGCGAGCTAGTACCGAAATAAATAAATTGTAAATTCACCTAACTGTATTTCTCTTATAATCATGACAAATGAAGCAGAATCGATGTAGCCGGAACTCGACGCTACCAGAACCTACAGAAGTCATTGGGCTCGACGTTACAGGAACTCGATGGAAATAAAATAGACAGATATTTTTCGTGCTAATAAGTACAATATTATGTTTAAAAATAAATCTCAAGTCTTTGTTATCTTAAAATCAGATGTTCCTTAATCCCTAATCCCTTTTTCAATGTTGTATTTTTCTATCCATGCATTTTTTGCGAGGATCGGAACAATGATACAGTCTCAATTTGTTCCCTTCAATAGAATCCGGCAATAACGTAAACAAACCAATTTTAAAACGATTACTCCATAAGTATCAGTCCTGATCATATTCATATTTAAAGGAACCATACATTTTTTACTCATCAAAGTATTCTTTGTCTTTGGAAAGTTAGTGTTCTTCATCTTTGTTAACACGTTTTTATTAACTCGCTTTCTTGTCTGTCTGTCTGTTTGTTTGTTTGTTTGTGGGTTTGTGGGTTTGTTCGGTTCGAATCTTGCAACTCATTTTTGGAGCGCATGCTGTCATTCAATTGTGCTGAGATTTGGTACACTTATGTAACCTCGGTGACAATGCAATATTATGATACCATGGAGCTGGTTTGATGATGGAGCCCGAAGGTGGCCAAAGGAACTCCTAAAATACACAACACAAACTCGTCGTGTTTGGGCTCGTTGGATTTGTCTTGACAAGATCTTTAGATGCCGAAAGTTGGCCATAGAAACTCCTAAAATACACAACACAACCTCTTCGTGTTTAAGGTTGTTGAATTTGTCTTGACAAGATCTTTAGTCATAAGTTATGTCCAGGGTCTCATGATGGAGCCGGAAGGTGGCCACACGAATTCCTCAAATACTCAACATAACCTAGTCGTGTTTGGGCCCGTTGGATTTGTTTTGACTAGATCTTTAGTCATATGTGGTGTCCAGGATCTCATAATGGAACCAGAAGTATGGTCAACTTCTGAACTTCAGAACTCTCTCAACGTCACAACATAGTTTTGTCGTGTTTGGGCTCGTTGGATTTGTCTTGACAAGATCTTAAGTCATACGTGATGTCCAGGGTCTCATGATGGAGCCGAAAGGTAATCTCAACGTAACAACATAATCTCGTCTTGATTGGGATTTTTAGTCTTAGCAATTTAGTCCTACGTGATGTTCAGGGTATCTTGCAAAATTTAAATACGCTAGACTAAAAATCACAAAATGATTATAAAGTAATTTTTTTTTAACAACACGTTTTAACGCACTAAAAAGTATGAAATAATTTTTATTGAGATTTTGATTGCTGTAGGACTTAAAACGAAAAACGTGGGGTGCAACTTGAGTACACTACATAATTCCGAATTATTTTTTTACGAATTTCAAAATGACTATTATAAAAATTCCGAATAGTGAAATTGACGAATTAGTTAATTAACGAATTTTCAAACAACCGATTTATTACAATTCTGAAAGTCAATTTTCCGAATATTATAATTTCGATGTTTCAAATGTACGATTTTTTGTACCTATATCGAATATTCAAAATTTCTAATCCCGAAGTTTTAAAATTCCGAAAATCAAAATCCCGAATTTAACTTAAAAGTAATAAAATATTAAACACTATTAGACAGACACAGCTTTTTTTACCCGACTGCTTTAGAAGGAGGGTTATGTTTTTCGAGTGTATGTATGTATGTATATATATTTCTGAGACACGCTCTACAGCCTAAACGGCTTGATGGATTTTAGCTAAAGAGGTGTCGTTAGATTTGATTTACTAGTGAGAGTGACACTGGGTACATAAAAATAAAAAATAAACTGAGATGGCCGATTTTTGGCGCCAAAACATAGACTTCAAAAATTGTATCTCTCCAAAACCTATCGAGTGGGGTATCAAAATAAAAGGCTTTATAAATGGTCTTCAAAAATATATAGAAATTTGGAATGAGAAATGCTAAAAAACATCAAAAATTTCAACGTTTTAAATTGAATTACCATTATAATGTGTGGAAGTGACACAACAATATCCGTCATTCATTACAAAAACTAAAAAGATTAAAATAAAAAAATATTAAAAAAACAAAAAACCCGACTGCGTGAAAATTTTAAACTTTCAAACTTAAATAGTAAATGAACTGCTGCGACTGCTATTTGTGAACACTATCAACCACGATCATTCAAAACAAAACAAATAAACTTGTTTGCATCTTTTCAGTTCATTCATTAGAAAGTTTAAAATTTTCACGCAGTCGGGTTTTTTGTTTTTTTAATAGTTTTTTCCTAATTTTCTGCAAATCATGATTGCAAGGTTCTATTTTGTTTGGGATCGAGTAAGACATGTGTAAGAAATTTTTTTTATGTAGCCGTATTCGTGTCCCACAGCTGGGCAAAGGCTTCCCCTCGCTTGCGCCAACTGTCTCGATCTTGAGCCTCCAGATGCCATGCCTTGTGGAAACTGTCAATGTCGTCTCGCCATCGTCTCCGAGGTCGGCCTCGACGGCGACGACCATCCTCCGGCACCCATTCCGTGGCTATTCTAGCCCACCTATTAAATCTGATATTAAGTGTTTGTAAATGCGGGGCAGATCGCAAATTGGTGAGCGTTAGTGTCTTCCTTGCATCGAGACGTAAGTACGTTAAGCCTTCGATTCTATCATGCAGAGGTCGTCAAGTCATTAAAATTGTCACTTATCGTTCTTCTTCTTCATTCATCGTGTGGGTTTCATTGTAAAATCGACAACCGACCTCACAAACCCTTGTGTCAGTGTTATAGAGCTGCCAAAGGCCACTGACATGGCTCGTGTAACGACTAGATAACGGGCTGGGATCATTAACATTGATTGTATGGCGTTTCTAATGGCTGTGTAGCCTAGTTAGGAGTACGCCTTCCAACGAAGCACACGGTTGCGGGTTCGAATCCCGCCCAGGACAAACTTTCGTGTGATGAGCACATTGTCATGTTTGCCTTTTGTCTGGTCGTTGCTTATCTATGTATTTATTTATGTTATTTTTTTATTGGAGTCATCAAACGGTTGTACAATAGCGTGATATTGCAAAATTTGAAATTTATTGCAAATTTGAATATAAAAGCGTGATACTGCAAAATTTGACTATGTGATTAAAAACGAAAAATTAGCGCGAGTGGAATTTTGCAGAGACCTTGGTGTTATCCTTGACAGGAAGTTACTATTTGATCAGCATAATTCAAGTATAGTGAGCAAAGCTTACAAATCTCTTGGCTTTATAATTCGCGCTTCTAAAAGTTTCAAATGTATGAAAACCATAAAAATACTATACTGTGCATACGTTCGCAGTCACTTGGAATATGCGTCTCAAATTTGGAATCCTTGTTATAATGCATATTCGGCTAGCATTGAAAGAATTCAGAAGAAATTTACGCGTTTCTTATGTTATAAATTCAATTTACAGAAACAGGATTACACGCAACTGTGCAGTCAGTTACATTTAGTGCCTCTCCATACCCGACGAGAAATTGCCGATATTAGTTTATTGGTTAAAATTGCCCAAGGTATAATCGATAGTCCGGAGCTCCTAAGTATGATTAAGCTAATTACTCCTACCCGCAGATTTCGAAGTCCTACCTTACTATTCAGACCGTTTAGCCGTACCCATTACAGAAAGAATAGTTTTCTTCCCCGAAGCATAAAGCAGTTCAACAAGCTCAATTAGGATGATCAGATCGATTTGTTTACCAGCAGTGTTCGTAGCGTCAAAAGTACAATGTTGCGACTTTCCCTTTAGGCTCAAGTTATTTGTAAGCTTGGGCTTCTAACTCGTACTGTGTCGTATTGATACTACTTAGTTATTTATATATTTTTTTAATTGCAGTGCTGTTCGGAGTCCAACTATTTTCGGCACATATGTGGAAGTTTGTTATTGGCATTTAGTGTTGTAATTTTTTGTTCAAATTGTAAAAATTTTTGCTGTTAACTTCCCAAATAAAATAAAATAAAATAAAATTGAGTACATATAACTTATTCTAACTTACAAGCCAAACAGAGTTTATTAAGCAATTTGCACCGATAACCACCAACCACCAACCAACTTATTGACCGAGCGAATTCTGTTTGTTTGTTTGTTTCACTCAACAGGTCGCGTTTTTCAATCGATTCTCGTGAAATTTTGTGAGCAGGTTCGATAAATAATTAGATTTTTTTTGTCGAGTCAGTTTTTGGAAATTTTAAAAAATGACGGAGTTATGGGGGTTGCCAGCTTACAAGGTCTACCGCAGAGGCTGTTTTCCTCTTCAGGTCACATTTTTAACAAATAAAATAAAATAAAAAAATAAAAAATCAAGGGGTTGGGGTTTGTTTGTGGAGAAAAAATAAAAAATAAATATGAAAAGATACAGACTCGCGAGGTCTACAGCTCACAGCTCACTCTATTTATGTTTGTACCTAGCTGTCTGATTGATACCTTTAAAACAGACCCACCAGACTCTGCCTAGTTTGTACCTAGCTGTCTGATTGATCCTTTAAAACAGACCCACCAGACTCTGCCTAGTTTGTACCTAGCTGTCTGATTGATCCTTTAAAACAGACCCACCCAGACTCTGCCTAGTTTGTACCTAGCTGTCTGATTGATCCTTTAAAACAGACCCACCAGACTCTGCCTAGTTTGTACCTGTTTGTACCTAGCTGTCTGATTGATCCTTTAAAACAGACCCACCAGACTCTGCCTAGTTTGTACCTAGCTGTCTGATTGATCCTTTAAAACAGACCCACCCAGACTCTGCCTAGTTTGTACCTGTTTGTACCTAGCTGTCTGATTGATCCTTTAAAACAGACCCACCCAGACTCTGCCTAGTTTGTACCTAGCTGTCTGATTGATACCTTTAAAACAGACCCACCCAGACTCTGCCTAGTTTGTACCTGTTTGTACCTAGCTGTCTGATTGATCCTTTAAAACAGACCCACCCAGACTCTGCCTAGTTTGTACCTAGCTGTCTGATTGATCCTTTAAAACAGACCCACCCAGACTCTGCCTAGTTTGTACCTAGCTGTCTGATTGATCCTTTAAAACAGACCCACCCAGACTCTGCCTAGTTTGTACCTAGCTGTCTGATTGATCCTTTAAAACAGACCCACCCAGACTCTGCCTAGTTTGTACCTAGCTGTCTGATTGATCCTTTAAAACAGACCCACCAGACTCTGCCTAGTTTGTACCTAGCTGTCTGATTGATCCTTTAAAACAGACCCACCCAGACTCTGCCTAGTTTGTACCTAGCTGTCTGATTGATCCTTTAAAACAGACCCACCCAGACTCTGCCTAGTTTGTACCTGTTTGTACCTAGCTGTCTGATTGATCCTTTAAAACAGACCCACCCAGACACTGCCTAGTTTGTACCTAGCTGTCTGATTGATCCTTTAAAATAGACCCACCCAGACTCTGCCTAGTTTGTACCTAGCTGTCTGATTGATCCTTTAAAACAGACCCACCCAGACTCTGCCTAGTTTGTACCTAGCTGTCTGATTGATCCTTTAAAACAGACCCACCCAGACTCTGCCTAGTTTGTACCTGTTTGTACCTAGCTGTCTGATTGATCCTTTAAAACAGACCCACCCAGACACTGCCTAGTTTGTACCTAGCTGTCTGATTGATCCTTTAAAATAGACCCACCCAGACTCTGCCTAGTTTGTACCTAGCTGTCTGATTGATCCTTTAAAACAGACCCACCCAGACTCTGCCTAGTTTGTACCTGTTTGTACCTAGCTGTCTGATTGATCCTTTAAAACAGACCCACCCAGACACTGCCTAGTTTGTACCTAGCTGTCTGATTGATCCTTTAAAATAGACCCACCCAGACTCTGCCTAGTTTGTACCTAGCTGTCTGATTGATCCTTCAAAACAGACCCACCCAGACTCTGCCTAGTTTGTACCTAGCTGTCTGATTGATACCTTTAAAACAGACCCACCCAGACTCTGCCTAGTTTGTACCTGTTTGTACCTAGCTGTCTGATTGATCCTTTAAAACAGACCCACCCAGACTCTGCCTAGTTTGTACCTAGCTGTCTGATTGATCCTTTAAAACAGACCCACCCAGACTCTGCCTAGTTTGTACCTAGCTGTCTGATTGATCCTTTAAAACAGACCCACCCAGACTCTGCCTAGTTTGTACCTAGCTGTCTGATTGATCCTTTAAAACAGACCCACCCAGACTCTGCCTAGTTTGTACCTAGCTGTCTGATTGATCCTTTAAAACAGACCCACCAGACTCTGCCTAGTTTGTACCTAGCTGTCTGATTGATCCTTTAAAACAGACCCACCCAGACTCTGCCTAGTTTGTACCTAGCTGTCTGATTGATCCTTTAAAACAGACCCACCCAGACTCTGCCTAGTTTGTACCTGTTTGTACCTAGCTGTCTGATTGATCCTTTAAAACAGACCCACCCAGACACTGCCTAGTTTGTACCTAGCTGTCTGATTGATCCTTTAAAATAGACCCACCCAGACTCTGCCTAGTTTGTACCTAGCTGTCTGATTGATCCTTTAAAACAGACCCACCCAGACTCTGCCTAGTTTGTACCTAGCTGTCTGATTGATCCTTTAAAACAGACCCACCCAGACTCTGCCTAGTTTGTACCTGTTTGTACCTAGCTGTCTGATTGATCCTTTAAAACAGACCCACCCAGACACTGCCTAGTTTGTACCTAGCTGTCTGATTGATCCTTTAAAATAGACCCACCCAGACTCTGCCTAGTTTGTACCTAGCTGTCTGATTGATCCTTTAAAACAGACCCACCCAGACTCTGCCTAGTTTGTACCTGTTTGTACCTAGCTGTCTGATTGATCCTTTAAAACAGACCCACCCAGACACTGCCTAGTTTGTACCTAGCTGTCTGATTGATCCTTTAAAATAGACCCACCCAGACTCTGCCTAGTTTGTACCTAGCTGTCTGATTGATCCTTCAAAACAGACCCACCCAGACTCTGCCTAGTTTGTACCTAGCTGTCTGATTGATACCTTTAAAACAGACCCACCCAGACTCTGCCTAGTTTGTACCTGTTTGTACCTAGCTGTCTGATTGATCCTTTAAAACAGACCCACCCAGACTCTGCCTAGTTTGTACCTAGCTGTCTGATTGATCCTTTAAAATAGACCCACCCAGACTCTGCCTAGTTTGTACCTAGCTGTCTGATTGATACCTTTAAAATAGACCCACCCAGACTCTGCCTAGTTTGTACCTGTTTGTACCTAGCTGTCTGATTGATCCTTTAAAACAGACCCACCCAGACACTGCCTAGTTTGTACCTAGCTGTCTGATTGATACCTTTAAAATAGACCCAACCAGACTCTGCCTAGTTTGTACCTGTTTGTACCTAGCTGTCTGATTGATCCTTTAAAACAGACCCACCCAGACTCTGCCTAGTTTGTACCTAGCTGTCTGATTGATACCTTTAAAACAGACCCACCAGACTCTGCCTAGTTTGTACCTGTTTGTACCTAGCTGTCTGATTGATCCTTTAAAACAGACCCACCCAGACTCTGCCTAGTTTGTACCTAGCTGTCTGATTGATCCTTTAAAACAGACCCACCCAGACTCTGCCTAGTTTGTACCTAGCTGTCTGATTGATCCTTTAAAACAGACCCACCCAGACTCTGCCTAGTTTGTACCTAGCTGTCTGATTGATCCTTTAAAACAGACCCACCCAGACTCTGCTTAGTTTGTACCTACCTGTCTGATTAATACCTTTAAAATAGACCCACCCAGACTCTGCCTAGTTTGTACCTGTTTGTACCTAGCTGTCTGATTGATCCTTTAAAACAGACCCACCCAGACTCTGCCTAGTTTGTACCTAGCTGTCTGATTGATCCTTTAAAACAGACCCACCCAGACTCTGCCTAGTTTGTACCTAGCTGTCTGATAGATCCTTTAAAACAGACCCACCCAGACTCTGCCTAGTTTGTACCTAGCTGTCTGATTGATCCTTTAAAACAGACCCACCCAGACTCTGCCTAGTTTGTACCTAGCTGTCTGATTGATCCTTTAAAACAGACCCACCCAGACTCTGCCTAGTTTGTACCTACCTGTCTGATTAATACCTTTAAAATAGACCCACCCAGACTCTGCCTAGTTTGTACCTGTTTGTACCTAGCTGTCTGATTGATACCTTTAAAACAGACCCACCCAGACTCTGCCTAGTTTGTACCTGTTTGTACCTAGCTGTCTGATTGATACCTTTAAAACAGACCCACCCAGAGTCTGCCTAGTTTGTACCTGTTTGTACCTAGCTGTCTGATTGATCCTTTAAAACAGACCCACCCAGACTCTGCCTAGTTTGTACCTAGCTGTCTGATTGATACCTTTAAAACAGACCCACCAGACTCTGCCTAGTTTGTACCTGTTTGTACCTAGCTGCCTGATTGATACCTTTAAAACAGACCCACCAGACTCTGCCTAGTTTGTACCTGTTTGTACCTAGCTGTCTGATTGATCCTTTAAAACAGACCCACCCAGACTCTGCCTAGTTTGTACCTAGCTGTCTGATTGATACCTTTAAAACAGACCCACCAGACTCTGCCTAGTTTGTACCTGTTTGTACCTAGCTGTCTGATTGATCCTTTAAAACAGACCCACCCAGACTCTGCCTAGTTTGTACCTAGCTGCCTGATTGATACCTTTAAAACAGACCCACCCAGACTCTGCCTAGTTTGTACCTGTTTGTACCTAGCTGCCTGATTGATACCTTTAAAACAGACCCACCCAGACTCTGCCTAGTTTGTACCTGTTTGTACCTAGCTGTCTGATTGATACCTTTAAAACAGACCCACCCAGACTCTGCCTAGTTTGTACCTGTTTGTACCTAGCTGTCTGATTGATACCTTTAAAACAGACCCACCCAGAGTCTGCCTAGTTTGTACGTGTTTGTACCTAGCTGTCTGATTGATACCTTTAAAACAGACCCACCCAGACTCTGCCTAGTTTGTACCTGTTTGTACCTAGCTGTCTGATTGATCCTTTAAAACAGACCCACCCAGACTCTGCCTAGTTTGTACCTGTTTGTACCTAGCTGTCTGATTGATCCTTTAAAACAGACCCACCCAGACTCTACCTAGTTTGTACCTGTTTGTACCTAGCTGTCTGATTGATCCTTTAAAACAGACCCACCCAGACTCTGCCTAGTTTGTACCTGTTTGTACCTAGCTGTCTGATTGATACCTTTAAAACAGACCCACCCAGACTCTGCCTAGTTTGTACCTGTTTGTACCTAGCTGTCTGATTGATCCTTTAAAACAGACCCACCCAGACTCTGCCTAGTTTGTACCTAGCTGTCTGATTGATCCTTTAAAACAGACCCACCCAGACTCTGCCTAGTTTGTACCTGTTTGTACCTAGCTGTCTGATTGATCCTTTAAAACAGACCCACCCAGACTCTGCCTAGTTCGTACCTGTTTGTACCTAGCTGTCTGATTGATACCTTTAAAACAGACCCACCCAGACTCTGCCTAGTTTGTACCTGTTTGTACCTAGCTGTCTGATTGATCCTTTAAAACAGACCCACCCAGACTCTGCCTAGTTTGTACCTAGCTGTCTGATTGATCCTTTAAAACAGACCCACCCAGACTCTGCCTAGTTTGTACCTGTTTGTACCTAGCTGTCTGATTGATCCTTTAAAACAGACCCACCCAGACTCTGCCTAGTTTGTACCTGTTTGTACCTAGCTGTCTGATTGATCCTTTAAAACAGACCCACCCAGACTCTGCCTAGTTTGTACCTAGCTGTCTGATTGATACCTTTAAAACAGACCCACCAGATTCTGCCTAGTTTGTACCTAGCTGTCTGATTGATCCTTTAAAACAGACCCACCCAGACTCTGCCTAGTTTGTACCTGTTTGTACCTAGCTGTCTGATTGATCCTTTAAAACAGACCCACCCAGACTCTGCCTAGTTTGTACCTGTTTGTACCTAGCTGTCTGATTGATCCTTTAAAACAGACCCACCCAGACTCTGCCTAGTTTGTACCTAGCTGTCTGATTGATCCTTTAAAACAGACCCACCCAGACTCTGCCTAGTTTGTACCTGTTTGTACCTAGCTGTCTGATTGATCCTTTAAAACAGACCTACCCAGACTCTGCCTAGTTTGTACCTAGCTGTCTGATTGATCCTTTAAAACAGACCCACCCAGACTCTGCCTAGTTTGTACCTGTTTGTACCTAGCTGTCTGATTGATCCTTTAAAACAGACCCACCCAGACTCTGCCTAGTTTGTACCTAGCTGTCTGATTGATCCTTTAAAACAGACCCACCCAGACTCTGCCTAGTTTGTACCTGTTTGTACCTAGCTGTCTGATTGATCCTTTAAAACAGACCTACCCAGACTCTGCCTAGTTTGTACCTAGCTGTCTGATTGATCCTTTAAAACAGACCCACCCAGACTCTGCCTAGTTTGTACCTGTTTGTACCTAGCTGTCTGATTGATCCTTTAAAACAGACCCACCCAGACTCTGCCTAGTTTGTACCTGTTTGTACCTAGCTGTCTGATTGATACCTTTAAAACAGACCCACCTAGACTCTGCCTAGTTCGTACCTGTTTGTACCTAGCTGTCTGATTGATACCTTTAAAACAGACCCACCCAGACTCTGCCTAGTTTGTACCTGTTTGTACCTAGCTGTCTGATTGATCCTTTAAAACAGACCCACCCAGACTCTGCCTAGTTTGTACCTAGCTGTCTGATTGATCCTTTAAAACAGACCCACCCAGACTCTGCCTAGTTTGTACCTGTTTGTACCTAGCTGTCTGATTGATCCTTTAAAACAGACCCACCCAGACTCTGCCTAGTTTGTACCTAGCTGTCTGATTGATCCTTTAAAACAGACCCACCCAGACTCTGCCTAGTTTGTACCTGTTTGTACCTAGCTGTCTGATTGATCCTTTAAAACAGACCCACCCAGACTCTGCCTAGTTTGTACCTGTTTGTACCTAGCTGTCTGATTGATCCTTTAAAACAGACCCACCCAGACTCTGCCTAGTTTGTACCTAGCTGTCTGATTGATCCTTTAAAACAGACCCACCCAGACTCTGCCTAGTTTGTACCTAGCTGTCTGATTGATCCTTTAAAACAGACCCACCCAGACTCTGCCTAGTTTGTACCTAGCTGTCTGATTGATACCTTTAAAACAGACCCACCAGACTCTGCCTAGTTTGTACCTAGCTGTCTGATTGATCCTTTAAAACAGACCCAACCAGACTCTGCCTAGTTTGTACCTAGCTGTCTGATTGATCCTTTAAAACAGACCCACCCAGACTCTGCCTAGTTCGTACCTGTTTGTACCTAGCTGTCTGATTGATACCTTTAAAACAGACCCACCCAGACTCTGCCTAGTTTGTACCTGTTTGTACCTAGCTGTCTGATTGATCCTTTAAAACAGACCCACCCAGACTCTGCCTAGTTTGTACCTAGCTGTCTGATTGATCCTTTAAAACAGACCCACCCAGACTCTGCCTAGTTTGTACCTGTTTGTACCTAGCTGTCTGATTGATCCTTTAAAACAGACCCACCCAGACTCTGCCTAGTTTGTACCTGTTTGTACCTAGCTGTCTGATTGATCCTTTAAAACAGACCCACCCAGACTCTGCCTAGTTTGTACCTAGCTGTCTGATTGATACCTTTAAAACAGACCCACCAGACTCTGCCTAGTTTGTACCTAGCTGTCTGATTGATCCTTTAAAACAGACCCACCCAGACTCTGCCTAGTTTGTACCTGTTTGTACCTAGCTGTCTGATTGATCCTTTAAAACAGACCCACCCAGACTCTGCCTAGTTTGTACCTGTTTGTACCTAGCTGTCTGATTGATCCTTTAAAACAGACCCACCCAGACTCTGCCTAGTTTGTACCTAGCTGTCTGATTGATACCTTTAAAACAGACCCACCAGACTCTGCCTAGTTTGTACCTAGCTGTCTGATTGATCCTTTAAAACAGACCCACCCAGACTCTGCCTAGTTTGTACCTAGCTGTCTGATTGATCCTTTAAAACAGACCCACCCAGACTCTGCCTAGTTTGTACCTAGCTGTCTGATTGATCCTTTAAAACAGACCCACCCAGACTCTGCCTAGTTTGTACCTAGCTGTCTGATTGATCCTTTAAAACAGACCCACCCAGACTCTGCCTAGTTTGTACCTAGCTGTCTGATTGATCCTTTAAAACAGACCCAACCAGACTCTGCCTAGTTTGTACCTAGCTGTCTGATTGATCCTTTAAAACAGACCCAACCAGACTCTGCCTAGTTTGTACCTAGCTGTCTGATTGATCCTTTAAAACAGACCCACCCAGACTCTGCCTAGTCTGCGATCAGATGGCCGTGTGTAAAATGTTCGCAGATTTTTTTTTATATATAACTAAAAGAAGACTTAGATAAATGAAAGGCTCGCACCAAGTAATAAGACTTGTCTTGTATAGACACCGATAAACGTATTTGACACTCGAAGTTTGACACCGATCAAAAATTTCATTGCAATCGTATGTCAATCCATAAATGTATTTTTTTATTGATTTCTTTTGAGTAGCTACCTGACATCAGGTTTCGTCCACTAATATTCTACTAATGTTTGCTCTACTTTTTGAGTAGCTACCTGACATCAAGTTTCGTCCACTAATACTCTACTAATGTTTGCTCTACTTTTTGAAGAGCTACCTGACATCAGGTTTCATCCACTAATACTCTACTAATCTTTGCTCTACTTTTTGAGTAGCTACCTGACATCAAGTTTCGTCCACTAATACTCTACTAATGTTTGCTCTACTTTTTGAAGAGCTACCTGACATCAGGTTTCATCCACTAATACTCTACTAATGTTTGCTCTACTTTTCGAGGAGCTACCTGACACCAGGTTTCGTCCACTAATACTCTACTAATGTTTGCTCTACTTTTTGAAGAGCTACCTGACATCAGGTTTCGTCCACTAATACTCTTCTAATGTTTGCTCTACTTTTTGAAGAGCTACCTGACATCAGGTTTCGTCCACTAATACTCTACTAATGTTTGCTCTACTTTTTGAGTAGCTACCTGACATCAGGTTTCGTCCACTAATACTCTACTAATGTTTGCTCTACTTTTCGAGGAGCTACCTGACATCAGGTTTCGTCCACTAATACTCTACTAATGTTTGCTCTACTTTTTGCAGAGCTATCTGACATCAGGTTTCGTCCACTAATACTCTACTAATGTTTGCTCTACTTTTTGAAGAGCTACCTGACATCAGGTTTCGTCCACTAATATTCTACTAATGTTTGCTCTACTTTTTGAGTAGCTACCTGACATCAGGTTTCGTCCACTAATACTCTACTAATGTTTGCTCTACTTTTCGAGGAGCTACCTGACATCAGGTTTCGTCCACTAATACTCTACTAATGTTTGCTCTACTTTTTGCAGAGCTACCTGAAATCAGGTTTCGTCCACTAATACTCTGCTAATGTTTGCTCTACTTTTTGAAGAGCTACCTGACATCAGGTTTCGTCCACTAATATTCTACTAATGTTTGCAGTAGCTACTTGACATCAGGTTTCGTCCACTAATACTCTACTAATGTTTGCTCTACTTTTCGAGGAGCTACCTGACATCAGGTTTCGTCCACTAATGTTTGCTCTACTTTTTGAAGAGCTACCTGACATCAGGTTTCGTCCACTAATATTCTACTAATATTTGCTCTACTTTTTGAGTAGCTACCTGACATCAGGTTTCGTCCACTAATACTCTACTAATGTTTGCTCTACTTTTCGAGGAGCTACCTGACATCAGGTTTCGTCCACTAATACTCTACTAGTGTTTGCTCTACTTTTCGAGGAGCTACCTGACATCAGGTTTCGTCCACTAATACTCTACTAATGTTTGCTCTACTTTTTGAGTACCTACCTGACATCAGGTTTCATCCACTAATACTCTACTAATGTTTGCTCTACTTTTCGAGGAGCTACCTGACATCAGGTTTTGTCCACTAATACTCTACTAATGTTTGCTCTACTTTTTGCAGAGCTACCTGACATCAGGTTTCGTCCACTAATACTCTACTAATGTTTGCTCTACTTTTTGAAGAGCTACCTGACATCAGGTTTCGTCCACTAATATTCTACTAATGTTTGCTCTACTTTTTGAGTAGTTACCTGACATCAGGTTTCGTCCACTAATACTCTACTAATGTTTGCTCTACTTTTCGAGGAGCTACCTGACATCAGATTTCGTCCACTAATACTCTACTAATGTTTGCTCTACTTTTTGCAGAGCTACCTGACATCAGGTTTCGTCCACTAATACTCTACTAATGTTTGCTCTACTTTTTGAAGAGCTACCTGACATCAGGTTTCGTCCACTAATATTCTACTAATGTTTGCTCTACTTTTTGAGTAGCTACCTGACATCAGGTTTCGTCCACTAATACTCTACTAATGTTTGCTCTACTTTTCGAGGAGCTACCTGACATCAGGTTTCGTCCACTAATACTCTACTAATGTTTGCTCTACTTTTTGAAGAGCTACCTGACATCAGGTTTCGTCCACTAATATTCTACTAATGTTTGCTCTACTTTTTGAGTAGCTACCTGACATCAGATTTCGTCCACTAATGCTCTACTAATGTTTGCTCTACTTTTCGAGGAGCTACCTGACATCAGGTTTCGTCCACTAATACTCTACTAATGTTTGCTCTACTTTTTTAAGAGCTACCTGACATCAGGTTTCGTCCACTAATATTCTACTAATGTTTGCTCTACTTTTTGAGTAGCTACCTGACATCAGGTTTCGTCCACTAATACTCTACTAATGTTTGCTCTACTTTTCGAGGAGCTACCTGACATCAGGTTTCGTCCACTAATACTCTACTAATGTTTGCTCTACTTTTTGAAGAGCTACCTGACATCAGGTTTCCTCCACTAATACTCTACTAATGTTTGCTCTACTTTTCGAGGAGCTACCTGACATCAGGTTTCGTCCACTAATACTCTACTAATGTTTGCTCTACTTTTTGCAGAGCTACCTGACATCAGGTTTCGTCCACTAATACTCTACTAATGTTTGCTCTACTTTTCTCGATAAAGCAAATTGGTAATTTTTCCTTTAATTTCCTCAACTAGTAGTATAATACCTACCTATACTTGCATTTAAGTATTATTCGATTTTATTATACTACTAATAATTGCCTTCTTTTAATAGGTTGTTACCTGTTAACTTTTGATTTCATGTACTATCTTTTTTGCTGTGACAGCACCATTAATGTCGTCTGTGGACAATGTTATTGGCTTATCATTTATTTTAATTAGTTAATTAAACTCTGCATTATATTAACACGTTCCCTGTCCGCCATACAAGATGTTTTAGATACCCATAACGTCCAAAAATATATCGGTTTTATTTTAATTGTTCGCTATTGTACTTTATAAAAAATGCAATTCTACTTGAAAATTTAAGTTAATTTAAGTAAAATATTAATAATTATAATATGACTCCAAACGGAGTCGTGAACGTCTGTATTGAAATTAAAGACCTACCAACTAATCTGTGAATTGAACGGCGGTGCTAGTAGTAGTACAAAACTACATTTTAACCAATCACGACTCTACTGCAAGTTGACATTTCCATTATAAAGTCGTAGTTCCAATTTTGGCCATTTCCCATATTCTGTAGTAGGTCTGTAATACGACTCCATTCGGAGTCATGGACGGACGTATGGATTTAAATAAAAATAAAGATATTTTAGAATGTAATCGAACACCAAAACGTACGTTTCTTGTTTATAATCAAAAATGTTTTCAATAAAACCTTAGTATAGTACAAAAATATCACTCATTTTTGCAAAAATACTTACTACTGCAACCCCAGTTATTGAACAGATGTAAGTAGCTCTGTATCAGCTGTTTTCTACAAAATCTTCCAAATGTTTTGTTGTCTATGGTTTTTATACTACCTAGGCCACACGTTCCTAACGTCAAAAAAATGTTTCATCGCACGTCCATTGACAAAAATGTTATTACGTTCGTATAAGGATTATGACTCCGAATGGAGTCATAGACGTATGGATTAGGCCGTTTTGTGACTCCGTCTGGAGTCATGGACAGGGAACGTGTTAAGCTGTTGTTGTCCCTTATAAAATACAATAAAAAATAGTTGTAAGGATAGAGCAAATTAAACTAGCACACTAGCGCCTCGTAAATAAAAAATCATTACAAGCTTACTTCTTCTTCAGGCTTACTAGATTGCACAGACAAGAAAAACTAACTTTAGAACTCAGAGGAATAAAACACGATCGCTTCGCTCCCTGGCGACGCGCGTCATAAATCTTTGCTGTCCAAGTAAGACACGTTGCACACACCTCCACACAAAGCGATCAGAATCAAAATGACAATGCAACAAATGAAATTTGAGAATTCATTTATTTTACCATAACTAGTAGTACACTTTAGTTTTTACATATTTTTACATACATTTACATCTTTTAAAGCTCATTCGTGCTTGAAGAATACAAAATTTTGTTTCTAAAACAAAAGAAACGCAAGAAAGCTTGATTCTTTGTTATTTTTTTTTTCAAATATAGATTGTTTATGAAACAAAACATATACAAACAACAAAAACTGAAACCTTTTGATTTATTTGAGACCAAATAGTTTTAAGAAATATTAATTTAATTCAATAAAGTACAGAACCGACAAAAACAGTTGAAAGAACAAAGTTAAGATATTTCTTATAGAGTTTAATTGCAACTTGCTCGCCACTGGACTCATAACATGGGGTAACATGGCAGAAGACTTATTATATTTAAATATTGGCATAAAGAAAAACACAAAACACCTACGTAATATAGTACAATATTTTACATTGAAACTTAACATATACATACAGATTATTTGTAATTTTCAATAATTATATACTACCTACTTAACTTAATTGCAAAACTGGCACAATATTATAGTTTACAGTCAAAGATAAATAAATTATTTGGTATCGAAAAATGCTTAATATATAATATAGGTATTAAAAGATTATATATCATTAACGGCATGTCGATGGAAAGGTTTCAGATGAAACCGTGACAATTTGTAGGTTTTTCAAAGATCATACTGTTATACTTGACTTGCCATTAAATGCATCCATTCTGTGACAAATTTACATTTGCATTTGAAAATTTACAATTTCTGGCAAGTTAAAGATAATTTTGTTAATTATTTTTATATTTGAGAGCTATTTAAGTACTATATCAAAAATCTGTATTCATTATAATTTCAATACTGTCGGATTGGATGATATTATTAGCTTGAAATTATTCAAAAGTAAAATTATAATTATTATCACTTTTATCCATGGATAACTTTTTCTCCTCAACACCTTCTTACATTACATTTTTATAACATTATCTATATGAAAATTTCTCTCCACATTGTTCGACTTGACTCAACACTTTATCTATTCTTTCATTTAATATTATAGCGTTTTTCTCTGGCAATGGGGGTAGTATATCTCTTACGACGGCATTATTTTTCTCATGAAACATCTTACTAAGTATCACTCCAACATTGGCATTGTATAACTCCTTCAAAGAGTCTATAGTCCTCTTTCTAAACACACAAAGATTATCCAACATCACACTGTGGTATACATTATATTTTTTTAATAATCTATAACCATGTAATAATCCTGATTCATTGTCTAAAAATATTAGCAACCCACTGTCCATTTTTCTGGCTAAGTTATGAGCCGGCCCGTTCATAATGTTGATGTTCCATTGGAAATTGAATAAATTGTTCACAATTCGATCCAAATTTGCTGTTAGGTAGTCGAAGATAATCAAATCTGACCATTGAGCTAATTCCACAAACAGATCTGTTGTATTCTTAGTTAACTTCATGTCGATGTGGTCAAAGTTTTCTTTAACATCTTTCTGTGGTTTAACATTTTTCGTTTTTAATTTCTCAATTAATAGTTGTTTGTTTCCATCTCTTGAGTTGTTTTCTTTAAGTGACATTGTTAAAACATCATTTTTGTTCAGATGTCTGTTCGATGGTTTAAAGATGTCCGGTATTTTTGCCTGTTCTAAACTCGGTATGTATTGTGTTAAAACAACAGCCCTGTTACTGTTCCACTGAGCTGCTGCTATGTCATTGGCTACATTTATCCATAGCTTATCTTTCACATCAACAATTTTCACAACAGACGGCGCTAAATTCGTTAAGTTTAACAACTTCGCTACGTAAAAGCTGAAGATTTCTCCCTGTATTTGGTCTGTGTTTTGCCTATATCTCACACAAGCTTGTAATCCATCTTTAAATGTCACTAGACGATTCTGCATTCGTCCACAACCATTTTCCATCGCCACAATTTCACTCTGCTTCACATATCGCTCCCAAATTTCAGCAGAATTCAAACCATACCCTTGAGGCATGGCATTTTCAACTCCAGGGCCCCAGTATATATTATCGTATAAAACTGTTTTATCATTCACTGTGTAATCAGTTTTATTTAGTATATTGATTTTGTGTTTATTATCCTTGTAGTCTTTTAGGATATCTTTCATGTCATCTGTAAGACCTTTAGGATAAATGTCTTTTTTATCTTTCTTGTATTTATCAACAAAGGTTACTGTTGAAAATCTTCCTTTATTATTTTTAAAGAGCTCTTCCTTCAAATCTTTCCTTGTTTCTTTAAAAGAATTCAAACTTCTGGTGTAATGGTTAGATGTTTTTGTAAGATTTTGTATCCTAGTATTTTCTATTGGCATTCGATTAGTTTTCATTAGAAGGATGCCTATTATAAGTCCTAGAGAAAAGCTCAAGCACACGCTGAGCACACAATAACGAAATAGATTATACTCCTTCTTCATCTTTCTAGGCAGTTTATCGTTGTACATCGTATATACATAGTTGATTTTGTCTGTATTGTTATCTCTACCTATTTTATTAGATTTATCTTTGTTACTGTATTGATTTTCTTCTAGATCATCTAGAGTTGGTATTCGATCACATTTAGGAACTTGGTAGTTTTTTTCTTGTGTAGAGGAATCCATGTTGCTTCGTAGATTTCTTCTTACGCCGTTGTCATTGTCTGTAACAATAACAAATTATATTATTACTAAGAACATTAACATCAAAGTGATACAAATACTTATGAAAAATCTAAATCATATAAATATTCAGTGTTACATCCATAAATTCACGCTTCTGTCCCTAAAAGGGTTATCAATCCTCAAAAGTCGAGTTAAGCCACTGATCTCAACAACAGTGATCGTAAACGTCAGAAACAAAGATGAAAATGGATATAGCATATGAATTTCACGGCCCCGTTGCCTAGTTGGTAGTATGCCTGCCTTCAAGTACAGGGTTGATGAGCATTTGTGTTTGCCTTGTGTCTGGATGTTGTTTACCTATATAAGTATGTATTTATATATTTATGTAAAGTATATCGGTTGTCTGAACTCTGATAGTACAAGCTCTGCTTAGTTTATGATAAGAGTGCCTTGTGTGACATGTTTCCACATAACATTATTATTATTTACACTTGAGGATTTTAATATTTTTCAATTGAGCCAGTCCGGGTTAGTCTCCAATTCATAGGGTAATATAGACTAGTGGCTTTGTGAGCTGTAGACCTCACGAGTATAGATATTGTTTTGAAATGGCTGATTCATTATTTTTTTACGTTTTTACCCCCAAAACACCGTATTTATTTTTTTTTTTCAAAAACTGACTCGAGAAAAAAATCTATTATTTTTCGAACCTGCTCACAAAATTTCACGCGAATCGGTTGAGAAACGCGACCAGTAGAGTGGAACTAACAGACAGGTGGACAGACAGACATACAAAAGCAATTTTGGCCACGCTGAAACGGAGACGACGACGCTTCGCGCTCGCTCGATCAGTAAATCTGTAGCCCCATCTTTGACTACACCGTGAAATTTACATCGTTTTGTTCCCGCCGTGCAGTGATAGTACCCGTCAAACTGAACAACTTTTCACGAAAAAGAAATTCCTGCGACAAAAAAATTTTTGAGCTCTCCATACAAATTGAGACTCCCGAGCGACCCATTTTGTACGGAGAGACAAAAAATTTTTTTGTCACTGGATTTTTTTTTTCGTGAAAAGTTGTTCAGTTTGACGGGTACTATCACTGCACGGCGGGAACAAAACGATGTAAATTTCATGCTGTACAATATCCCTACAATAGCGCGGCGGGATGACGGAAGGTGGACCAAAGCAGTGACAGAGTGGCGGCCCAGACTTGGACAACGCTCGGTAGGCAGACCACCAGCCCGATGGTCAGATGATATAGTGACAGTGGAAGGGAAGTACTGGATGAGAACTGCACAGGACCGTGAAAAATGGCGCAATAAAGAAGAGGCCTATACTCAGCAGTGGGTAGATGTGGGCTAGATAGATAGATAGACAATATCCCTCACGTTTTTGCATGAAAATGTAGCAACATAGCTCAAAACCCTACCAATTCCTATCACAAAATTTGTGCTACGAATATGATACGCGCTGTGAAAAGAACAAAAAACTAGCCAAACCACCAAAAAGTAAACAAATCATAGTAATTACACAGCGCCGTTGAAACCACCCTACAATTATTCGGTGAACTAGCAATTTACCAATATGTTTCAATTAAATCAGAAAAATCAGATCAATTAGTGCGTCTGTAATTGTTTTATAGCGAGTAACGCCCAATTTGGTTGGGCTGTTGTAGTAATTTATAGAGTTGTTATAACCGCCATGGAGTGAGCGTTCCTTTGAATGATTCATTAGGTATGTCATATTTTTGATTGTTTTATTATTCACACAATTCGTTTCGATTTCTTATTTTCGTTTTGACGTCGAAAAATGATTTGTAAAAATCTTAATTCGAATAAAAAATTTTGACTTTGACTTTGACTTTGTCTTTTGTACAACCAACCTCGGTTTTGTCAAACACAATGAAATCAGGAGCAAACACAACATTTGTATTTTATTAACTTATTTTGTAGATTTTGACGTAAAAATTTTCAATATTAATCATATTGAAAACTTATGACAAATTATTGGCCAAATTATGATAAATTATTATACACCTTGTTGTAATTTAATTACTAAAAATCATTAAAATATTGAGATTTTCAAATTAATCCATAATAAATTATAAATTATACGCAAGTAAAATTATAACACCAAACTATCTGTATCATTATTAACTCTCCTCAACTTAAAGCGTTGTATCAAGTATCAGCTCTATATAGCTCCCACTAATGTAACATAACCACAGACGTTTTTTTCGTGTTTTTTAACCAGTTTTTGTTTTATTTTTTCCATTTAGAAGTTGTAGGAATTTGCTGAACACACTCGGTGTCACGGATCGCTGGTTCCTGGCCGCTTTATGGTTTCATTACTTATTTAGTTATAACTTCATTTGGTTTAGTAAGTATTTAGAAGCAAAGAATACCGATTTGTTTGAAGCGTGTCAGTCTAAATTATTTTCTTAATCTAAATTAAATTATTTTATTAATCATGATGAGTGACTCATTTTGAATCAAGTTAGTAATTTGGTATAAAATAAAAAACTAAAACTAAACTAAATTGAATTACATATTTGAGCAAAAAAGGTAACTTGTTTGCGCTGTCTGTATTTGTCAATCAATATAGATTTTATCCGTCTATCGTATCTAATAAAAGAGATGAATTAGGAGTGTTTTAAATGTAAGTTATAATATAACCTAAATTAAGATCAAAGC
>OX579671.1:595302-651993 GCA_951230895.1 Carpatolechia fugitivella | reverse complement strand
TACTAAAAAAACGTTAAAATGCCTTCCTGTGTGTTTAGAAAATGCAAAAATACTACAAAAAGATGAAGGGATATCATTATCACAAATAAATTTAGTGTATGAAAATATTTAATTTTGAACAGATAAATCTATAATTTGTAATTTTAATGAATCACAGCTTGTTTCCAAACGAAAACGGAGCGAACTATTCGCGGCAGTACTGATACAAATAGCTGTCTCTTTCACTCTCACGCTTTGCCTATTTCCTGTCGCACTTATAGCGTGTGTTTAGATACGTATCTATATCTGTATGTATGTATATCAGTCGCGGAACAATTATGTTGTGCGTGCAGTATGAACATGACGTATCCTTCTTAAAATATCATTGATAATAATACATATAATAAAGAGGAAAGATTTGTATTTTTGTATGTTTGTAACGAATAAACTCAAAAACTACTGAACCGATTTTCTCCCTGAGTAACATAGGCTATATTTATTACTAGAAATAAACGTTAGTAGTGGGAATTTGGACCACATCCGTTATGTTATTATTAGTTAGTTTGGTATTATTATTTTATATTAATATGAATTATTTGCTGAATATGATGATGTACGTATATTGAAATAACTCATCAATGTAAAAAGCAGCCATTTTTTCTTAAACTGTAAAAAAAAAACAAGTAATATTTATTTATTTATTTATTGATATATCACTTACAGCTACAGCCAAACATGATGATACTTAGATATTTAAACTTATAAGTAAACTTATATTGTCCCTTCTAGCGACTTATTTTGCTGACGCTACATTATCTGTCTGAATTTTTGGAATACCGTGGCGCTGATGGTATCGCGCGCGCGACGGCTCGGGTTCGGCTCCCGGCATAGATCGACCTATTTCATCCACTTTTGTTTATTTGTTGAATATCGTTTTAATTTTGTATTGTTTTGCAGCGTGGTAACTTAATAATGCATAGGATGTTCGTTCAGTCCGTCACAATATTTTGTTTTAAAACTTTTATCTATCTATATACTCGTATATATATGTCGTGGCCATATCGTAGAATTGGCCACTTCATGAAATAATCGGCCAACTATCCATTGGCCAGATCATTAAATCGTGAGCATTTTACGATTTTGTCATCCACGATTGGCCATATCGTAAAATAAGGCGACCATGATATATTTAGTAACAATCTTAAATATGTTTGGACCTTATTGTTTTGTATGTCTGACA
Source organism: Carpatolechia fugitivella (assembly GCA_951230895.1). Classification (NCBI taxonomy): domain Eukaryota; kingdom Metazoa; phylum Arthropoda; class Insecta; order Lepidoptera; family Gelechiidae; genus Carpatolechia; species Carpatolechia fugitivella. Next base: position 650,774 of record OX579671.1, on the reverse strand, counting down.
GACATTTTCAGAGTACTTTTTTTTCATAAACTTCCTCATTTTAATAACGAATTATTCACTTTTTCACTGCGATAAATAACGCAGCCGCCATGTTGGTACAAAAACAAAGCGCTTTCAGCGCCTCTATCGGCAATTATTGTAATAATTTTACGATATGATCAAATAATCTTGGCCATTTCATGAAGTAGCTGCGTTTTTAGTTGATCATATCGTCAAACGATTTATTATCATTGATCTGGCTAAGCCACATCATGATGTGGCCAATGGACAGTTGGCCACTTCATGAAATGTGAACATTTCATGAAATGACCGATTATTTCATGAAGTGGCCAATTCTACGATATGGCCACGACATATATATTATTATGTATATTATATAGAGGAAATTTTTGTATGTTTATAACGAATAAATTCAAGAACTACTGAACCGATTTTAAAAATTCTTTCACCATTAGAATGCTACATCATCCCACCCTTACCCTGTGCGAGAAAGAGAGTCACCGCTCGCTCAGAGGTAAAGATATGTGCCGCTAGCTATATTTACAAACAGTTTTACTTATTATTTTTTGTTAGTGCAAGTTGCAAGTTCTAAATCGTTTATAATATATTGATTGTTTCGCAGGGAGTCTGTGGTGAGAGAATTAGAACTGGGCCGAAAAAACTGGTTTGTTTGTTTCATTGACTCGAAGAAGAACAACTGTCTTATTTTTTATTTCAAACAATAATGATGTATAGAAATCACGTATCGTTCAAAAAAAGAATTGTTTTATGACTTTAGAATTAAGTTTCATGGCCCTAGCTACTACCAAAGATATTTGCATTAATAAATTGCATTAATGATGATTTTTTGTGTTCATATTCCGATACTAGCGCTCTGCCCGCAACTTCGCTAGCATGATCAAAGTTTTACCTCCAAGGCGAATTACATATATTAGCACAAAAGTGAAGATAACTCTACTTCCAGGCGGCGGCGAGCGCGCATCCAGATGAAACTTGCACCAGTTTTTAAGAGGGAAGAATAGCTTCGCGATCCTAACCAAATAGGTATTTAGAAAAACATTTGCTATTGCTTGTGCGCTCATGCCCCAATCCAATCGTGCGATAGAGAGCGTTGCAGCTCGCGACTGACAATAGGTATTTTTCTTGATGAAATTCCCATTTCGGGATAAAACGGTTTCCACTAACTAAATTTCAACAAATCACTTTGATTTTGATGTCGATCGTTTCAGCACAATATATTCCAGGTTTATAGGTTTCACTTTTTTTTTAATACATTGTTTTTGGACACAGTCTTAATCACAAAAATTACGTTACTTGAGGTGCAACGTATAGACGTTTGAATCTATAGCCAATTTTGAAAAAAGGAATAGCTATAAACCTAGTAATTCATTGTGTCAATAACATACCTACTAAAAAATCGTGGAGATTAGAAAATATTTAGAAGTGGAAAAACGTTTTCTCTTTTTGTATGGACGAGCACGTGATATTAGTTATACCTCCAGCAATACTAATGTGAAAATTACATCGATTCCATGCAGTAGTTTACGCGTGATGCGCGAACAAACATACATACGGACAAAAAATCTAAAAATAATTGTTTTGATAGTTTCTATGACCTCTGATATGATTTTTTATCTAATATTTACATATAATATATTCTTTATTGCACATTTAAATTAACAAGATGATAATAAAATTAATTACAACGGCGAGCTTGTCTCTATTAGAGATCTCTTCCAGCCAACCTACAAGGTGGTGGAAAAGGTGAAACACAGAGCGGGCACAAAGATGTGCACTAAATAAATTTAGCCTAAAAATAATAATAAATAATTTAAAATAAAACGCATACATACACCAAATAAATAGGTACGTACATAAATACATAATTATGAAATTCATAATACTACATAAATACTTTGCTAATACATCTGAAATACATATAGTATATAAATACATACATAACATAAAATAATATCAAGAGAGATGAGATAAGAAGTGCTTTACCTTCACAGACATCAACCAATAACAATTTTATTATTAATTATAGATTCTGAGGTTTTTTGATTCGAAAGGGAGTTGGCAACCCTGTTCATGGGAACTTGTTAAAACTGGTCACCGGTCACATCGGTCACAAAAGGTCACAGAGTCAGACAAAGCCGCATATCGTGACCTTTGTCGGCGTGTCGTAAAAACAGCTTAAACAAAAACACTTGTATCTAAAACGCGACACATCACAGACACCGAATAAAACCTAAGATCAAAATGTCTCGGGTGGTTGGTCAGGTAGAGAAATTTAATAAAACCTAAGATCAAAATGTCTCGGGTGGTCGGTCAGGTAGAGAAATTTAATAAAACCTAAGATCAAAATGTCTCGGGTGGTTGGTCAGGTAGAGAAATTTAATAAAACCTAAGATCAAAATGTCTCGGGTGGTTGGTCAGGTAGAGAAATTTAATAACCTCTGTTCTAGATTTTTTCCCAAATCAAATCAAATCAAAAGTTATTTATTTCTATGGAAACATTATATATTATTATTATTATATTCTTGTTATTACATCACTTAGATCCGCCATTACATTTTTTTGGGTGAGTTCACTAACACAATTACGGAATCTGTGGAGAAGAGCTCACCGAAGAAACTCCACAGTCGTCCGACGCATCTTATGCGTTTCCTTTTTTAAATAAAATATTGTCAATTACAAAATTTTCTTCTTATTTGCTCACCCCTACTTTATGTGTTTTTTTTTTTACTTTTCACACAACCTGATCGCGTGGTCGACCGCTTGTCGACATTTTGGGCGTTTTTCACTCTATCTCTTTATTAAATCACGAGAGCGTGTTCTTTCCAACTATCATTTAAATTTAGTATTAAGTAACTAAGAAAGATAAATGTTTTCTGATGCTAATCTTGCTTGCATTCTGTGGCTGCCTTAACAAGAAGTGCATTTATTTCTAGTTTAATGACTATGTTTGACGTATGTAGATAATCATAATTGTTATTATTGTAACTTCTATTGGCTGTCCAAATAAAAATAAAAACCATGCAGAAAAGCACCAATTTTGATGATCGATCTTGCCGACGGATAGTCTATCACATACAACCCACACGATGATGAAGAAGCTGACCTAGTGGTTGAGAATTATGAAAAGTCTTCATCATCATCGTGTGGGTTGTAAGGTCGACAACCGACCTCACAAACCCTGGTGTCAGTGTTATAGAGCCGCCAAAGGCCACTGACTTGGCTCATGTAACGACTAGATAGTAGCCGGGACCAACGGCTTAACGAGCCTTCTGAAGCACGGAATCATCTTTCTTTTCAGACAATCAGGTGATTCAGCCTGCAATGTCCTAACCGAACTGGGGAATGTCTCACTCATAAATCTTTGCTTGACAGTGTCCCCAACGGGAAGAAATTCAAAGGTTATGTGTGAAATCGACCAACCCGCACTGGGCCAGCGTGATGGACTCATTACTCTATTTAGGGTAGGTTCGAGCCCCTTGATGGGGACGTATATATATATATGAGCCAATGGTACAACAAGTCCGGCCGACTTGCTCATGTATTTTTCAAGTGCACTGATCCATAACCGTCGAAGGACAATGATGCCCACGATCCATGGCTGTGACGACTCGTGATTTTGGCCGGCTCGTCCAAAAACTTGGGGTCACGACGCCTTTGACTCGGAAACGGACAACAAAACGATATTCTTGACTGAGATCGACTCACGCGCAGCCGTGGACGTTTTAGACACGCTTAGGGTTCTTGAGTTTTGGTTTAAGGTGAAAGCGAATTTTTTGGTCTTTTTAACACGTTTTTATTATCTTGCTTTCTTGCCTGTTTGTTTGTGGGTGGGTGGAATCTTGCAACCTATTTTTTGAGCATTTATATTATATTATATTATATTCTTATTTTGTAAGACTATCTCTATCTATAGTTTGTAAACACAAACGCACACGTGGTTTTTATTTGATTCCAGTTTGGTTAGGACATTGCAAGTTGGATCACCTGAAGAATATCTTATTATGATATGTTTTGAGGTTGAGCTTTGGTCCCGGTTGTAGATCTAAGAAAAAAAGTCGTTACTGAGCAGAAGAAGGACGGAAGCAGAAGAAGTCCAGTTTTCAACAAGTTAGGTTGCCTGGAAGAAATGGATACCTTAGCAGTAAGGCCGACAGTCTGTACACTCTTCTTCTTGTCTGTGTTTTATTATTTATTTATTATTCTGTTTTCTTGTTCTTGCTCAGTTTCATCTCTACTTGACTTTATACCCAACTTGGTAAGTGGCCACTCGCTCCTTCACTTATGTAAATGTAAATCTAGCTTTACTTATCAATAAAATATCACTAACGCCATTATGTCCACATGCGTGGCGAAGTTTGTATAGGAAACCTGTACAGGTGACTGTATAGCAAACTAGTTTGGGAACCAGTCGGGCGACTTAATATTTCACTCTTTTTCTACACAATTTGTCACAATATAATTAGTTAGATTTGTCTAACTGCTGCGTCGGCGGTGTAACGGTTAGGGCCGCTGTCTTTCATCCGGGAGACGCAGGTTCAAACCCCACCATTGTGTTTTTGAATCGAATTCATATTACGTATATTTGACGCTGAAGAAAGCTGTGACTTCAACTATTCTACAATACTACATTTTTTGCTAATCTTTAGTTATCAGAGCAAGCTTTTTTAGCAAAGAGTCACGTGAGACCTAGAAGTAAGCCCTACGAACGTAAAACAAAAGAGGAAATGCCATGAAGAGGAAAATACACACTCACCGGCACATCTAACCGCCCACCCTTCATTTCAGGGAATATTCGTGATTCTTTATAACTCTATCAGTTACAGCTGATGTTAGTTAAAAAGTAGGTGATTTAACGTTTATTTAAGTGTGTTTAAATTAAATCTGTTGTAATGTATAACAATAAGCGTAGTTTAAAATTAACTCGAATTACAGGGGTGGGCGGTTAGATGTGCCGGTGAGTATATTTACAAAAGCTAAGGTCATTATGGGAAAGTTGACTTTTATGGGAAAGTGGTCATAATAAGAAAGTAGACATTTGGGGCAGTAGACATTTCGATACCTATCTAATCGCCTTAAACTATAAACTATTCTAAAAGCGAGGTCTGAATAAAAGTTCAGTCGTGGAGCTGGAGTAAAATTATAGGATAACGAACTTTTCAAACTAAAGAAAGTGAAGTATCACTGACAATCAAATTGTAAACAAATAAAAGTTAAAAAGATAATTTAACATAAAGAATAAAGATGAATTAATATTAATCATAGGATTTTCCAAACTACATTATGTATCTGGCTTTCTTTTTAACTTACGAGCAGTTAAACACCAACTTTTGACATTTGAAGTCGCATAATTATTGTTCAATTTTAATTTAGATGTTTCACATCAGGCTTGGACTGGAATTGACAGCTTTAACCTACAATAAGGGTTTCGAAGTATAACACTTAAGATATTTTTAAGTCTGATGTTTTAAGGCGACATGACATTCAGAGATAATGGCCTCGTTTCAGGAAGTAATCTTCTAATTCTGATTTTGAAATCCAGCTATCCTTTTCGTTTTTATGACCAATGAAAGAGAGGTGATGAGTTCAGACGAACGAATGATATTATTTTGAATGAATGATAACCTAAAATAAGGGCATAGCTGTCAGATTAAGATATTTTTAAATCGGTTGTTTTACGTGCTCTCTAAAATTGTGCAATCGACGCGTCTATAAGGTTCAAATTCGATATTTGACAGCTCTAATGTTAGGATGGCCATCTCCTGTCCCTTTTTAATCTCCAAAAGATGAAAAGAACTGATGAACGTAAATTATGGATTAGAGCGTGACTGTGTGAATCGTGACTATAGCTTAGCTAAATCTTAGCTTTGCATAAACACTTTTAAGTTTTGCGCGGTGAATTCGTGGTCAAAGGCACAATTAAATATACACAGGATAAGAAATGAATGTACAAAGGCGAGCTTATCTCTATATGAGATTTCTTCCAGCCAACCTTCACAGTGGTGGAAAATGAGATCGCAGAGTAAACAAAAGAAAGTGCACAGACCTTACTATTACATAATATACATACATACACTACCAATACCTACATAGATAGATATGTGTGTTATTAGTTTATTAGGCTCGAAAAAAGCAATAAAGCTTCAAGAACTGATTACATTTAGAATCAAAATGACATTTGTTACTTTGAGCTTCCCTTAAGCCACGGACGCGACGGCGGCGCGGCGACTCGGACTCGGCTAAGAACAATAATATAGGTATACAAACTAAAAAAAAAAAGTACGCCATTTGACATTTTAAGAACGATCAAAATGTCTGAACCCGAGTAGCCCACTGCTGGATTGGTGAGGCAGGGCGGGTGCAGACGTAGCGAGCACGGGAATTGGCGAGGCAGGGCGGGTGCAGACGTAGCGAACACGAGAATTGGTGAGGCAGGGCGGGTGCAGACGTAGCGAGCACGGGAATTGGTGAGGCAGGGCGGGTGCAGACGTAGCGAACACGAGAATTCGGGACACCCCGACACGGAGAGATCAAGTTCGAAGAGGATGGAATGGATCTAGCTAAGTTTTCGTCTCTGAATGTCCCCTTGGTTCGCTCCAAGGTTTCAATTCAATTTTTGACAGCTCTAGAATTAGGATTATGTTTAAAAGGCGAAAAGTAGGACGAACTTGACATCAATCCGCATTGGCGCCATTAGTAATTCTGCTATCGAGCTAGGTTGGTTCATGTTTCAGCAACCGTCCCAGACATAGTTTGTCAAAAGTCAAAACTATTGCAAAACTGGAAATTGTTGTGCAAGAAGTTACATACTTGCGCACTGACTCATATTCTTGTGATTCAAAATGAGCTTTATCTAGGTATAAAAAAATCATTATAATTTTATCAATTTATAGTACACAGGCATGATTATTATGAATTTACGAGTAAGAAATACTTAATTTGTTATTCCTGTTCTTTGTGTATTTCCCTTTCATACAATGTCACCACCACCAGCTCATATACGTCCCCACCGAGGGGCTCGAGCTTACTCTGAATTAGGGCGATTAGGCCTTAGTTGACCACGCTGGCCCAGTGCGGGTTGGTCGACTTCACACACAACCTTTGAATTTCTTCGCAGGAGTGTGCAGGTTTCATCGCGATGTTTTCCTTCATCGTAAGACCGTCTAATAAACGTACATACTCGTATGAATTCGAAATTTGAAAGCACATTGGTACGTGGTGGGGATTGAACTCGCATATGTAACTAGCCACTAGACCACCGACGCTCTTACATTCGAGGACATTACAAGCTACATTTTAGCACTCGGCCAATTGTCAATAGAATAAGTCGATACGAACTATGTCAGAGGCCTTTGACCGGCATATAGATAACACTAAGACCAGGGTTTGTTATCACATAGTCACATAATTAGTCAGCTCCCAAGGAGCCAACCCACACAACTCCAATACATATAACATTGGAAATACGAAGCAGTGACAGTAACATTTTAACACAAGTTCAAAAGACTAGGCTAAGGTGTGTCTTTTTATACTTATGAGATGAAATTACTTTGAACTAAGAGCAGGTAACCCCGTAGGGCAATGGAAAGCGCTATACTTGGACTTGCCCTGTGAAATTGAATCAGAAACGATGAGATCCGCAGGCAAACCAAAGTTCCTGACATAGCCCGAAGAATTGCAAAACTTGAATGACAGACAATCAATGAGGTAGACAGACAATCTATGAGGTAAACAGACAATCAATGAGGTAAATAGACAATCAATGAGGTAAATAGACAATCAATGAGGTAAACAGACAATCAAGGGTTGGTACGCCTGTTTTGTCACACCCTGTATAACTGAACTATCTGCCCCTTACAATACTATTGAGCCTTTCTGTCTCACATTTTATACTCTGCAGAACTTCACGTTATATGCAACATGGCTAAACAGAATGCCTGCGCAGTGACACAAAAACTAGCCACCTTTTAGCGCGGGAAGAATGCTCCAATGGCTTGAGGTCGCCGCGTTCATTCCAAGAACTGAATGAGGTATTTTGAACATATTATGATGGACTTACCTATACCTACAAGAACAGTTAGAACAGAAATTAATAAAATAAAGCCACGTACGTATGCCTAAAGGGGTGAACAGAGCTTCATTCAGTGGGCTCATAGAGAGATCAAAGTAAGGTACAATCAAAGTTGACGTAATTATGTTTCTTATTTTTTTCTTTATTTATTGGTTTGTTTTTCTTTCACGTCACCTACAGCTGATATACGTCTTGTACGGAAAGGTTTGAGCCTACCCTGAGTCCGCACTTTGTGTACTGAACTCACACAAAAAATGTAATGACGAAACTAAGAGATGTAACATCTCAAATTTAATAAACAGTATTCATTTCAACAAGGGTGATTAGGCCATAGTCAACGACAACTATACGTTCCTACCGAGAGGCTCGAGCCTACGCTTTAGTTAACACGCTGGCCCAGTGCGGTTTGGTTCCTTTGCAATTTCATCGCAGGAGTGTGCAGGTTTCCGGTGACGTATTTTCCTTCCTATATGAATTCGTGAGGCGATCGGTCCCGTACTTCTCGGATGGGAGGCAGGCCATTGACGCTTTAACTTCTTTCACGTAACAACGGAGAAAGAGAATTGATGTAATTTTGTTTGCATCGATATGCAGGTGAATACCTTTTAAAAACATTTCACGGAATAGGTCGGAAACCACTTTTGAGAGCGGTAGAGCGTTTGGTTCTCATTACGGAGGTTCCGGGTTCGATTTCCGGTGGGTCAAAGAAAAATTAGTTTGTGACACTGTATATTTACGGAAATTTACATGAGCCATGTTAGAGGTCTTTGATCGGTTCCATAACTTTGACACTAGGGATAGACGAGGTCGGTCGTCGACCTTACAACCCGTACGATTAGAATGGAAGATATCAAATGGATTTACAAAACCTGACAAATGCGTGTAAGTAAATCTTTTTGAACATCATTAATGTCACCGTGTGTTTGAATCTTACATAGCTTAACGACTTGACCGATTTTGAGAAAATGCGTTCATAGGATATTGGAAATGATTGTAGGCATTGTTTTCCGCAGAAATATCCTTTTTTTTCTAGAGCAACACGTAGTTTCATGTTGAATTTTGTAAAATTTTAGAAAAGCGATTCCTGTTCCAGCTTTTTTAATCAATTTTAATAGACATCTAATTTCTTTTAAATCCACAAGAATAAATATATACTAAAAAGTCTAATGCTTAGTGTTTAATCTTCTTCTTCTCCATAGTGTGGGTGATTCAGTCTGCAATAACTTTAATATCTTTTTTTTTTTCTTTGACAGTGTCCCCAACGGATTCGAACCTGGAACCTCCATAATAAGTGACAAACGCTCGACCTTTTCACCACTAAGATGTAGTAGTTTCATCAACAGCTGATATACGTCCCCACCGAGAGGCTCGAGCCTACCCTGAATCAGGGTGATTAGGACTTAGTTGACCACGCTGGCCTAGTGCGGGTTGGTCGATTTCACACACAACCTTTGAGTTCCTTCACAGGAGTGTGCAGGTTTCATGACGATGTTTTCCTTTACTGTAAGAGCGTCGAATAAATGTATTAATTCGAAATTTGAAAACACATTGGGGATCGAACACGCGTCTCCCGGACGGGAGGCAGCGGCCCTAGCCACTATACCACCGACACTCTAGCAATTTTCAGCTGTAGTACTTTATAACATTAATAAAATTCAAAAACGAGGACTTGAGTCATCAAAGCTTATAGAATAAACAGTAAAAAGTCTTAACCAAACACACCAACCTTTTGAGAAATTCCAATCAAGAAAAAAACGACAATATCGTTTTGAATAGACACTTAATCAAATCACCGACACTGTCACAATATTTTTATAATCATAATATTTGTTTTACATACAAAAAAAGCCGTTTGTATGCTATCAAAAACATCACTTTGTTGGCATAATCCTCTACTGTCCGTTTTCTTGTAGAAACAACGTATTGGAAAGCTTTGGGAAATTCCGTAAGATAAAGATTTTAAAACGCTTCGAAATTTGAAAAATGCGTCCGTGTTCGACCACGGCTCGGACCAGACTGGCACGCCAAGAAAACACATACTTCAATATGACCTATTTCCATCTCTTTCTAACAACAGCCTTTCTCCAAGTGCGAGAGGGACAGAGTGATTGGTATGCATGATGGGACTGACTCTCTTTTGACTTTTTCGAATGATTTCTTTGAACGATCAAAGGATCTATCTATATGATCTATAGATCGTTTGCTATGCTGCGCGTGAGTTATGCCTCCTTACTCCATTGATGTGGAACGCGCGCCGTAAAATTATATTTGTATTTCTACCATTTTATTAACATTAATTTGTACGGCTTGTTTTTCGAATTAGTTTCCACACAGAATGCTGTATGGTCGTTGTTTTTGTTTTAATCTGTATTATGTTTGCTCGTTGATATAGTTAAATTTTTGTTCAAGCCTAATTAATTTGTATTTACTCTAGCTAGCAAAATTACTCAATTTTAACTGATTTGAAAGATGATTTTTGGGCTCTTGATACTTACATTGAAAAAGCTATTTAACACCAACACCTAGTGGGTTAAAAAATGTATTAAATATTAGTATAATATTTTTTGCCTTTTTTTAAGTCGCGAACACAAGTTGTTCAGTTTCTTGGACAGAGCCACAAATGGTCACATTTCGAGATTTTATGTTATTTTACCTTAAAACTAAACAACTGTTTTGAAGGCGCGCGTTTTGTTCAAGAAGATATAAAAATACGTCGATATTTTACTCCGCCCATATAAAAGACATCAACGCGTGTGAACATAATTTTATTGAGCTCATAATTTTAGAATTTTATTTTTTACAATAAAAAAATGCTATGAAATTGACAAATTAAAAGCTATGGCCTAATCATCATCAACATCATCATCATCACCATATCGTGTATCATCTGGACTCTGCATTTAAAGAAATTTAAATTTTTGAGATTATTTACACCAACACTCACAATAGTGTACTTTAGTTTAAAGTTTATACTGTTGTCGATCCGGCATACGCCCAACTAAACTAAACTTAAAATTAGTCCTGTCACTTTCTATCATTTTTAAATGAAAAGGGACCGAAGATCATCGGTTTTGTTTTTGTCTTTGACTTCACGACTAACTGTCAATTTTAGTGGCTTTTTATTCGTAATGGTGTTAGGTAGGCACTAAAACAAGACTAAATTTGAAAGTTAGTCGTGAAAGTCATAGACAAAAACAAAACCGACGATCTTCGGTCCCTTTTCAATTAAAAATGATAGAAAGTGACAGGACTAATTTTAAGTTTAGTTTAGTTGGGCGTATGCCGAATAGACACCACTGTCACTTTGTATGTAACTAATAAATAAAAATGTAATAAGTCTTTAACCAGAGGTAAATTACGAATACAAGGAAAGTAAAAATAAAAACACGAATTAGCTAAAGAAAAAATGAGTGACTTCCATATCTGAATCAGATGAACTCATTGTAAACAAAACCCTACAACTCGAGAAACAAATGATAATCACTGCTTTCCCGCCTATTTTTATTTTTTTTTGTGGCCGAACCGGCCTATATATTATTTAATTAAAACATTTAATATATAATATTTAAATAATAAAAAATAAAAAAAAATAATTAACAACATTGCGCTGTAATTGAGTGGCTGTATAGAAAAATGGAACATACTCGTAGTTCAATTGAAATGTGAAATTAGAAACAGTTTTTTTTTTATAATTTGACAGCTGTCAGTTGAAAGTGATTCTCCCTTCGGGCTGAAAAGTATTCCTTCAATCCGCTCCTCAGGCAACTTCCGAACTACTTCCAGAGTATGAGTACTGAAAGGATTTATTTTTGTTTTAAGATTGAGTTTTTGTTTGTTTTTTCTCACAAAGCAGCTAGCGAGACCAAATTACACAGTAATATTTATAACTACGATTGCTTCTATCGTAGTCTTTACTGACATCTCTGGTAACTCAGACTCCTAACGCATAGGTACACTACTGAACAGCCAGCATAAGTAGAGGTAGGTACCTCTTTTTCTACTTTCTTCTGAATAAATAAGTAAGTAAACTAATTATTTTTTGTTCTATTGACGCACTCATTAATTTTGTATAATATATGTAGGTGTAGTGACGGCTCCGTAGCCCAGGTGGTAGTGTATCTGCCTCCAACGCACAGGGTCACAGGTTCGAATCCCGCCCAGGGCAAACATTCGTGCGATGAGCAGTGTTTGCCTTGTGTCTGGTTGTTGTTTATCTACACAAGTATGTATTTATGTAATGTATATCAGCTGTCTGGTTAGTTTGAGGTCAGATGGCCGTGTGTGAAGATGTCCCCACATATTAATTTATTATGTATTTATTATTTAACTACTGTCTGAAAACCTGACTTTACAATTTACGTTTAGGTACACTTTATAAATAAAACTCATTTTTCTCTGACATTCATGATTGTTATTTGCGTCTGTTTCTCTCCGAGTTTTTTGTAGTAGTATTAGAAATAATAAAGTTATTGGTTAAAGTTATTACCGAGAGCATCGGTGGTCTAGTCGCTAGGGCCGCTGCCTCCCGTCCGGGAGATTCGGGTTCGATCTCCACGTTTGCGAATTTCGAATTAATGTGTACTTATTCGACGCTCTTACGTACGGTGAAGGAAAACATCGTGATGAAACCTGCACACTCCTGCGAAGAAATTCAATGGTTGTGTGTGAAGGTGACCAACCCGCTCTGGGCCAGCGTGGTCGACTAAGGCCTAATCGCCCTAATTCAGGGTAGGCTCGAGTCCCTCGGTGGGGACGAATTTTATGTGGGGATGAAAGTATTACTTACTTCCATTGTAGAGCTCTGTGTTATAACAAAATATCATAGGCAACCAATTGATTTTATGAGACTCTTAATTTTATTTTTCAATGTTATCTGTATGTGTGTATGGATAAAAATGCCTATATTTTTTATTAAATCTAATTAAGATGGCAGTTACATAATCCATAACTGTCAAAATCGAAAAGAGTTAATTTTCTCATTATCATAATAAATCGTCCAATACACACAATTGCATTTTGTAATTAACATTTTGACATTTTCTCAAAATTTAATCCTTCAGTTAATTTGCGCCAACAAAGAGTATAATCAAAATTCCATACAAGGTGTATTGAAGGAAGAAAAAAAAAGAAAACAATATGTCAAAATTTCCATACAACGGGGTAGATCATTAATTTTGCCGAAATCTCAATAAGGGCGCCGCGGCCATCTTTAATTTCGTTTTCCTTTTATTTAGGTATTGCAAATCTAATTATATCAATGACTCGGTGGAAGGTGATTGATGAATGAAGCTGTGTTCACAGTACTGTAAAAATAGGGTCTTTGACTGTTCCATTTCCATTTACCACATTTTATGAATTAATTTAAAAATATAGATTAGTAGCAAACGATTCGCGAAGAAAAAAACTGAATCGGTTGAAACACGAATTTACAGTGATTATTTAAATTTCAATATGTCTGTCTCTTTCAAAAACGGTTTTTGTATGGAGATTAAATGGCGTTACTAGCTTGTGACGTTACAAGCTATTAATACCGTATGTGCCTCTCTGTCTAATCTTGAATTTCAAACCTTTATAATTCGGTCAAACCTTTATAATAAGCATTAATTTTGTAATTGACAATATTTTATTTTAAAAAAGAAACGCATAAGATGCGACGACTGTGGAGTTTCTTCGGTGAGCTCTTCTCCACAGATTCCGCCATTGTGTTAGTGTAATCACCCAAAAAAATGTAATGACGGATTTAAGTGATATAATAACATCCTATGGAAATAAATTATTTTGACTTTGACTTTCAATTTTAAAGATAGAGCAAAAATTATCGATAACAAAAACTAACAAATTTGGATTTATAAAATAAAAAAAAAGTTGTCAAATACACTATTGGATCTGCCAAATTATGGTTATCTCTTACAATGTACGTGCCAATTTACATCCATATCCTTGAAGTCAGTTTTGCGTGATTAATTAAAAACTAAAATTTTTCTTTATAAGTAGTATTACTTCTATAATAATATGATAAGATTCATTCATTACTAGCGGTCCGCCCGTGGCTACTCTGTTTTGATTTGATTTGATTGAATAATACTTTTCCCAGTAAAAAGTACCCTATGTGTTAATCCAGAGTACATGCTATCTCTATTTCAAATTTCATCCAAATCCGTCCAGTAGTTTAGGCGTGAAAGCGGAACAAACATCCAAATATATTTTCACATTTTTAATATTAGTGTGATGGTTGTTTACCACGCCCTGACCACACCCTTACACACCCAGGTGTGGAATCCATCATACGAGGCCAGCTGTTAATTTAGCAGTCGTCCGCCGGGTGGCGGCTCGGTGCCGGGTCAGCCACTCACGCTCATTATGGAACGAATTCAGAGACTGAGAGAGTGGACGATATTTCGGAAATTTTACGAGTATGACGTAGTTATTGGTTGCGAAAACATTTATATCCGTACTTTCGTTCTTAATTAATGAAGTAATCATATGTTTGAATGGTCTCGGTGCTTAATTTCAAATATTTATCATAAAATATAAAGTAAAAAAAAAAAAAATTGTCATGTTTCACTCACACCTCGTCAGTCCTATAAAACATGTTTCTAATTTAATTATTGGTCGTCGTTTTGTACAACAGCAAAATTTTTATACGAACAAGCTGTGTGCTTGTTAAATGAATGTGAATAATTATTTTTACCCACGACAGACGGAACGGAACGAAGGCGCTATATGAATATAAATAAATATAACATCACACACACACATCTTCACACACGGCCATCTGATCCCAAACTAAGCAGAGCTTGTACTATGGGTACCAGACGGCTGATATACATTACACAAATAGATAAATACATACTTATATAGATAAACAACAACCAGACACAAGGCAAACCCAAGTGCCCATCACACAAATGTTTGCCCTGGGCGCGGGATTCAAATCCGTGACCCTGTGCGTCGGAGGCAGATACACTACCACCTGGGCTACGGAGCCGTCAAATATGCGTTTGGGGTTTGAGGTTGTTTGTTTGTTTGTATGTATGTCTGTTAGCATTTATATTATATATCATAACATAATATATTAAAAAATAGTGGTAAAAAAATATATATTCTTAGCTTGTATTCTTTCTTGCTTATATAACCAGAATTTCAGCTTGGTCGTGCTAGGAAGTATTCTTTCTAGCACGACCATCATTATCTCCAAGATCAAGGTAGTAGAAAATCTCAAAATAGTGGTATAAAATAGTAAAAGTAATAAGCTAGTTTATACCGTCAATGGATATAAGAGAAACAGCCTTGGTCGTGCCACGAAGAACAACACTATTATTTCACTTTATTGAAAAAAAAATAATTAAAAGATCGAGAAAAATTTAATATTGACTCGCGTTGACGTCTTTTATATGGTGGAAAATGCATACGTTTTAATATTCACTCGCGTTGACGTCTTTTATATGGTGGAAAATGCATACGTTTTAATATTGACTCACGTTGACGTCTTTTATATGGTGGAAAATGCATACGTTTTAATATTGACTCGCGTTGACGTCTTTTATGTGGTGGAAAATGCATACGTTTTAATATTGACTCGCGTTGACGTCTTTTATATGGTGGAAAATGCATACGTTTTAATATTGACTCGCGTTGACGTCTTTTATATGGTGGAAAATGCATACGTTTTAATATTGACTCGCGATGACGTCTTTTATATGGTAGAAAATGCATACGTTTTAATATTGACTCACGTTGACGTCTTTTATGTGGTGGAAAATGCATACGTTTTAATATTGACTCGCGTTGACGTCTTTTATGTGGTGGAAAATGCATACGTTTTAATATTGACTCGCGTTGACGTCTTTTATGTGGTGGAAAATGCATACGTTTTAATACTGACTCGCGTTGACGTCTTTTATATGGTGGAAAATGCATACGTTTTAATATTGACTCGCGTTGACGTCTTTTATATGGTGGAAAATGCATACGTTTTAATATTGACTCGCGTTGACGTCTTTTATATGGTGGAAAATGCATACGTTTTAATATTGACTCGCGATGACGTCTTTTATATGGTGGAAAATGCATACGTTTTAATATTGACTCGCGTTGACGTCTTTCATATGGTGGAAAATGCATACGTTTTAATACTGACTCGCGTTGACGTCTTTTATATGGTGGAAAATGCATACGTTTTAATATTGACTCGCGTTGACGTCTTTTATGTGGTGGAAAATGCATACGTTTTAATATTGACTCGCGTTGACGTCTTTTATATGGTGGAAAATGCATACATTTTAATATTCACTCGCGTTGACGTCTTTTATATGGTGGAAAATGCATACGTTTTAACATTGACTCGCGTTGACGTCTTTTATATGGTGGAAAATGCATACGTTTTAATATTGACTCGCGTTGATGTCTTTTATATGGTGGAAAATGCATACGTTTTAATATTGACTCGCGTTGACGTCTTTTATATGGTGGAAAATGCATACATTTTAATATTCACTCGCGTTGACGTCTTTTATATGGTGGAAAATGCATACGTTTTAACATTGACTCGCGTTGACGTCTTTTATATGGTGGAAAATGCATACGTTTTAATATTGACTCGCGTTGATGTCTTTTATATGGTGGAAAATGCATACGTTTTAATACTGACTCGCGTTGACGTCTTTTATATGGTGGAAAATGCATACGTTTTAATATTGACTCGTGTTGACGTCTTTTATATGGTGGAAAATGCATACGTTTTAATATTGACTCGCGTTGACGTCTTTTATATGGTGGAAAATGCATACGTTTTAATATTGACTCGCGTTGACGTCTTTTATATGGTGGAAAATGCATACGTTTTAATATTGACTCGCGTTGACGTCTTTTATATGGTGGAAAATGCATACGTTTTAATACTGACTCGCGTTGACGTCTTTTATATGGTGGAAAATGCATACGTTTTAATATTGACTCGCGTTGACGTCTTTTATGTGGTGGAAAATGCATACGTTTTAATATTGACTCGCGTTGACGTCTTTTATATGGTGGAAAATGCATACGTTTTAATATTGACTCGCGTTGACGTCTTTTATGTGGTGGAAAATGCATACGTTTTAATATTGACTCGCGTTGACGTCTTTTATATGGTGGAAAATGCATACGTTTTAATATTGACTCGCGTTGACGTCTTTTATATGGTGGAAAATGCATACGTTTTAATATTGACTCGCGTTGACGTCTTTTATATGGTGGAAAATGCATACGTTTTAATATTGACTCGCGATGACGTCTTTTATATGGTGGAAAATGCATACGTTTTAATATTGACTCGCGTTGACGTCTTTTATATGGTGGAAAATGCATACGTTTTAATATTGACTCGCGTTGACGTCTTTTATATGGTGGAAAATGCATACGTTTTCTGATCAAAACGTGAGCATACCCTCAAAAAAGTTCATTTTATATGTGAAACCAAGCAAAGCATTACAAATTGTTGTGCAATCTATGAAACTACCCACTTTTCGTTCTATTACTATAATAAAAAAAGATAAAGATAAATAAGTCGTCATTGAAGTCGGTTAAAAAATCACAAATAAGTTGTTTTACTTTGTCTGATTGGCTGGTATATTTTTTACTCTGCTAATTTCGTAATTTCAAACAAGACTTCGCTACAATACACTACGTTCGCTACAGTGCGCAGCATGGCGCGGTACACAAACAGTCATCAGTGTAGGCAAGCGCATATTTCTACTGGAATGTCTTAACATCGTTTAGTTAAGGGGAATACGCTGCGTGCTGCGTGATGTATTCCTTATTTTATATGTGAGCAATCCTGTTCTTTATTTATCTACTTCAATAAGTAACATGTGTAAATACGAACGAAATTGAATTCTATCTAGCTAAGCTTTCTTTTTTATATTACTTTCATCTTCAACAGCTCAACGTCCCCACCGAGGGGCTCGAGCCTACCCTGAATTAGAGCAACTAGGCCTTAGTCGACCACGCTGGCCCAGTGCGGATTGGTCGATTTCACACGTTCACAACCACTGAATTTCTTCGCAGGAGTTTACAGGTTTCCTGTCGAATTAACATGCTAATGAATTCGAAATTCTAAAACAAATTGGTACGATCCCCACGGATCGAACTCGCGTCTCCTAAACAGAAAACAGCGGCCCTAACTACTACACCACCGATGAGCGGTGTCAGTGTTATAGAGCCGCCAAAGGCCACTGACTTGGCTCATGTAACGACTAGATAGTAGCCGGGACTAACGGCTTAACGTGCCTTCTGAAGCACGGAATCAACTTTCCTTTCGGACAATCAGGTGATTCAACCAAACTGGGGAAAGTCTCACAAAGAGAATTTTGCTTGACAGTGTCCCCACTGGGAATCGAACCCGGAAACTCCGTAATGGGCATCGAAATCTCGACCACTCGACCACGGAAGGTGATGTGTGTAGAAGTAAAACAAAAGCAGGTAAAAATGTTTAAAAATCGGGAACGCACGTCAAAGAAGGTACGGTTTTTGTGTTTTCTAGTGTCTACGATCTTAGTCATAGCCACTAGGCACACTATCACTTAAGTCTATCGGTGACTTCCAGTTAGGACACTAGGATGAATTCCCAAATGGTCCGAAAAGCAAGATAAATCCTTGCTTCGTAAGACACGTTACGGTCCTGCCTGGCTGTTCTGCTACGGAAATATTCGATACTTAAGCCATAAAATATTATACATCATTGGCGGCCCGGGGTTCCGCGGTCGATCATTGTCCTCACACACAACCCACAAAAATGCCCGGTTCGGTATATCGTCTTCCCCTTAAGTGCCGAAGCCTAACGCAGTTGGTTCGGTAGGGCTTTGAGTCGCTATCTGCTTGATTTATAGTCGTCCCTAAGTTAGGGTGTGTTCACAGTATTAAAGAATAGCGGGCGTCGAAGCTGCTTCGTTTTTTAACTTCTATGGATTAAAGACAACTTTCTATAATAGTAACGTTCTTCTTATTCCCCGGTTCCGTGCTCACCGTCTCGATACTGTGTAAGTAATCTGAGGTTTTGAATTTGGAAGACGACTGTAGGTATATCTAGGAAACATTCCATCCTAAAATAATTAAAAAAGCTAATCAGTGCTGAATTTTAGCATTTTAAAGCAAAGTGTATAATGCGTGACGTCAGCATCAGTAACAGTTACGATAAGTTAACAGTTAGAATAAGCGATAATCGCGCTATCGATAGAAGATACTGACTACTACGAGTATCAAAGGAAGCCGACACGAGCCATGTCAGTGGCCTTTGGCAACTTTATAACACTGAAATCAGGGCTTATGTGGTTTGCTAATAATCGAATAAAGAACAAGAATCGTAATGTATAAGACAAGATACCATATAGACTCTTTTAATACTTTAAGATGATTGAAACTTACTCCGCTAGCCGCTCCGCCTATCACCGTGGTCGCCACCTGCTCCTTGTGTCCACTGACATAGTTTTTTGTGTTCTCCTGTCATATTATGTGGTTATCTATTTAGAGAGAGGATACGGAGTGATTCACTGCAGTTTAGGGATCCGTGGAGTTTACGAATAAACCCATTTATCAATAACTTTAATGTAATTTAATAAATGTTAAGTAGTTCTATTACTTTCTAAGAAAGTTGGTTTATTATATGGTCAATAATATAATAATCAAATAATCATTTTATTTCAGGAAATTCCCATGTACTTATTTCAATGACGATGATGAATGATGTTTAGTCAATGACCGACCTCGCAAACCCAGGTGTTGAGGAGAGTTACTGAGCTAGTGATTCTAGTAGATTTGATAATATTAAATTTATTGTTCACGTAATGGAGATAACATTGTGAAATTTAAAAATTTATGAGCTCTACGACAAACGGTTTTTTTTCTAACTGAACTAATTGCTATGTATCATCATCAACAGCTCATATACATCCCCGCCGAGGGGCTCGAGCCTACCCTGCCGAATTGCTATGTATACCAAAATGGTAATAGGTATAGCAGACGCTTTTGGGGAAACAAAAGACAGACCTAACCCCTGTTAATTACCCGACTGCTTTAGAAGGAGGGTTATGTTTTTCGAGTGTATGTATGTATGTATATTTCTTTAGCACGCTCTACAGCCTAAACGGCTTGATGGATTTTAGCTAAAGAGGTATCGTTAGATTCGTCTTACTGGTGAGAGTAACACTGGGTACATCAAATTTATAAAAAAACCAAGATGGCCTATTTTTGGCGCCAAAAGTTTTAAATTTTTCATGCAGTCGGGTTTTTTGTTTTTTTTAATAATAGTGGTTATTTATATTAGTCAACAATACCGTAAATAAGACCTGTGCGGAACCTCCCGACCCAATCCCGACTCCCGCCTGACCGCGCCGTGTTTTTCGACGCAGACGCAGCCCGAGTGTGAGGTAGGCAACTCTTATGATTTAATTTTTGTTTGTTCTCCGCCACGTTTTGGATTTTTTTCCTGTGACGTCATTTGTTTCGCTGTCCTTTCCTCTCGCGTTTATTTGTGTGGAATTTCCTATCAAAGTTCACTTCAGATTTGAAAGATCATCTTGGATTTTTTTTCAAGCGGTCACTTTCATCTGCGTCATCATCTCAGCCTGTAGACGTCCCCTGCTGGACAAAGCTCTCCTCCAAGGATCTTACAACGACCGGTCCTGCGCTGTCTGCATCCAGTAATTTTGACTATTATAGATGCAAACAATCAGTATTTTAAAAATGTGCATAAGTAGACAAAATACTCTGTTAGTATTTATAATAAAAGTACAAATATTATGACGTCATAAACTTATTTTATTATGCCTTATTCAGTGCGCCATAAAAAAAGGTTTATGTATTTGTAAGCTATGGCACGGTACCGCTTTTTCTAACTACTGCCAGTAGAACAATATAACAATAATTCTATTTCGCCCTAACGGAACAAATCCTTCCTAAAATGACTCATTTCAAAAACAAATCTTGAACAATGAGTGCTCAAAAGGTTGCTCAAATATTTATCTCCTATCGTAAAACCTATAGCAGCGTTGTTTTTATGTTTTGAAAGTACCCTAACAGTAATAACAGTTTAGTTGTTCAAAATATTGTGTCGAAGTAACGGAAGTTTTACAGTAAAGTATTTTTTTTTTATAACTTAAAGACGACCCAGTGCGGGTTGGTCGACTTCGCGTAGTTTTTATTCACTGACATGGATGGAGTGTTCCCCGTGATGTCTCCAAATAAACGTGTATTCGAAATTCAAAAACGTAAGTATCGTGACAAAGGTCAAACCGCGGCCTACCGTTCGGCAGGTGACCCTCCATCATAACCCGTTACACCAGTGATTTCCAAAACAAGAGTAACTATGATAAATCAACTTTGAATGTCTGTCTGGGTAGGTATAGTAAAAATAATAATTAAAAAAACTGCGCACGGTCAGCCAGTTCATTTTTTATTTGGTTCCCTAAATAACGAAAACATTAATCTTTGTTTTCCGGAAATACGAGTTAAAATAAATAAAAGGAAAAAAGGACTTACGTGGGCCACAAAAGGTATAAAAATTTCTTGTCGGAAAAATAGAGCACTAAGATATAACTACTACAAATTTAATAATAAAAATGATCACACTACTTTCTATACATATTCAAAGATGTTAAAAAGATGTATTAGGACAGCACAAAAAATTACACATAAGAGAATATTGACATCGTCAAAAAATAAATGTAAATCGACATGGAATATAATAAAAGAAACCGACAATAATGATATTACTTTAAATGAAATAAATAAAATTTCAGTAGATAGTGAAATAATAACAGATATAAACCGGATAGCAGAAGAATTTAATAAACAATTTATAGACGATGAAGAAAAATCAAAAACACAGAGAGCCAAAAACAGTTATATGCCTAAGGTTAACGTCAACTGCTCTATGTTCTTAAAACCATGCAGCGTAGAAGAAACTATTAAAATTATTAAATCCCTTAATTCTACGAATGCTGTAGGTTACGATGGAATAGCCACCAAAATACTGAAATTATGTGTATATGACATTGCTCCCGTTTTGAATTATTTAATAAATCTTTCTTTTTTGACTGGTAAATTTCCATCTGCTTTAAAAATAACGACTGTTAAACCTCTTTATAAAAAGGATGCCAAAGAGGATATCAATAATTATCGGCCAATTGCACTAGTTTCTGTAATATCCAAGGTCTTTGAGAAAGCTATGCATGCAAGACTTACAGAATATTTAACTTTACATAATATTATTAAGGAGGAACAGAATGGTTTTCAAAAAAACAAGTCCACGACACTGGCTGGTTACTTATTGATAGATGAGATAACCCGACATATAGACAAAGGAAAGCAAGTTGCTGTTATATACTTTGACATGACTAAGGCATTTGACTACGTAAACCATAAACTACTTTTGAGTAAATGTGAAAGATATGGTATAAGAGGTATCGCTAATGAATGGCTTTGTTCCTATCTTTCTAACAGATCACAATGTGTTGAAATATCCAAATTAGATAAGAATTCAAATCTTGTTTCCTATAGATCCAGCTTTAAAGTCAACAGTCATGGTGTGCCTCAGGGAAGCGTCCTTGGACCCCTTCTGTTTCTCTTGTATATTAACGACCTACCAGAAATAACAAATTATAAATATATACTATTTGCAGACGACGTTTCACTAATTATTCCTTGTAATAACAAAGATTCTTTTGAAACAGAAATAAACAACTCTATTGATTTAATGTATGATTGGCTGCAATTTAATAATTTACAGGTTAATATCAATAAAACAAAGTACACTATATATCGAAATTGGAAAATGGAGAAATTAAATCTTAACATTAAATGTAGTGGTCGTAATTTGGTGGAAGTCGCAGAAGCTACTTTCCTCGGCATAACTCTTGACGAGCATTGTACATGGATCTCTCATATTGCAAATGTATGCAACCGAATAAGTAGATTCGTGTATGCCTTGTATAGAATTCGCAGTATTTCAGATATTGACACAGCCCTTATGGCTTATCACGGCTATGTTGCGTCCGTTTTACGGTATGGTTTGGTGCTATGGGGCAATTCCAGAAATTTGTATGATGCATTTGTTATACAAAAGCGTTGCATACGGGCACTTTGCAGGGCTGCACCTCTCGATACTTGTCGCCCACTTTTCCGTAAATTAAGAATTCTGCCTTTACCATCATTATATATATTTGAAGTGGCGTGCTTTGTAAGGAAACACATGTATCTATTTAAAACTAAAAGGCAGGTCGTTCAATTTAACACTAGGTACCCAAATAAACTGGTGCTACCACGTGGAAAAAGCTCCTTATATGATAAAAACTGTCCTAGAATGGTCGTAAGAATATACAATATTTTACCAGACGTAATAACAAATTTACCTTTCCCTATATTTAAAAGAAAATTATTCAACTGGCTGTGTGATAGATGTTTTTATTCCCTTAAGGAGTTTTATGACTATAAGATTTGATTGATTTGTAATTTATCTAAATGTTAAATTGGTTATATTATGACTTATTTCATTATTGACATTACGAATTTAATAATTGACATTTTATTTTATTAGTTTTTTATACATATATAATTTTTTTAATAATATTGTTGTGGATCTAGGTATATTTTAGTAATTGGTTATATTTGTACGCCCTGTAATGGGCAGATTTTTGTGATTCAAATTTATTTATAACACCATGTTAATGTACCAAAAATCTGTACAAATAAATACATTTCTATTTCTATTTCTATTTCTATTAAGGTTTATACTCGGTCGGTACCTATTTGACTAATCAATCTGCAAACGAAAATATTTTTTTTTTTTGACACTGGCACAAAGTGCAACTAGTGCCATAAAAAACAAAAAAAAAATGTTTTTCTGTAATTTGCAAATGACATTCAACCTTCGTTTGGTGGACTAATTTTATGGTCAGCTGTACATTGAACGAAAGCTCAAACTTACAAACTCCACAATGCAATAGAAAGTAAAACCGTTTTACCTCACCGTACCTATTACCTTTTTGTGAGGAAATTCTCACATAACAGTCCTGTGAAGAAATTCAAAGGTTGTGTTTGGAGCAACGAATTTATCTATAGTCTAGAAGAGTAACTACGCTTCAAACTTGACCCCACCAAATGAATACCAAAGAAGCAAAACTATACCATACGACATTCGAAGTTTTAGCGGGCTGTATTAGACGGTTACTCTTCTAGATTTATATTCATCAACGGCCCGTTGCAGTCCACTGCTGGACTAATGAGCCTCCTCCATTTTAGTGGAGGGTTTTGCCATAATCTCCACGCTTGGCAGGCGGGTTGGAGATCGCAGATTAAAAGGTTACTGTATCAGAGAGCGCTGCTGCCCGTTCCCTGTTCAATGTGTAGTCCCTAAGTCGCCTCTTACGACACCCACGGGAAGAGTAAGGGTTGGTGACAAATGTATTCTACTCTGCCGTCACCACGCGGGTAGATTTATATTTATATGCCCATATACTCGTAATTTGTTGGTTTGGAGTTAACAATCCCTACTGGGCCAGCGTGGTCGCCTAGTTAGGCTAAGCTCAAGCCACTGGTTGAACTACTCGTATTAAAGGTACAATACAATTTCACTAGTAGACTCATATCACGTGCGTCTATACTCTGAAATAAGTATTTTTCAAAAAGTGTTTTCTTTTCGGTTTTTACTGTTTGCTGCGATGAAGAATACTTACCGGACTGTATCTATGAGGATAGACGAGGATAAATATATACGAAAAGGGTTATACATATGATATTATACCACAGATTCCGCCATTGTGTTAGTGAACTCACCCAAAAAAATGTAATGACGGATCTAAGTGATGTAATAACATCCTATGGAAATAAATTATTTTGACTTTGACTTTGACTTTATGTATGATACATTGAAAGCTATATATATGTATATCTATAATGGCAGTTCACACTGACTATTACTGTAGAAACACCTAATTTATAAATGCAATTGTGAAACTGTCGATGATGTACTTATCTGAATAAATAAATGTGAAAAATAAAGTATGATTGAAAAGATATTTCAAAGTATCGCGCACGTAATACGGCTCCACTTATGAATAAATAGACAAATACAACACAAAGCAAACACAAGAACTCTCACATTAACCCTGGACGAGATTCAAACCCGCGACCCTATTTTCTACCCTGTTTCCTTGGTGTGTTATCAAATGACGAGTTCCAAATTCTGGTCCTTTGGATCCCTACAATTCATACAACCCACATGTTTATAATACTCCAATATTTTCCCTGAGTATATTTTGAGTCTCTACCTCCTGCCGCGCGCTTTTTGTGTTAGGCGTGCTAAACAAAACCTGCGATATTTCAAAAGAATATTACTTTGTTACCGATACATAAATATACAAGGTGTTTTGAATTGTAGAATTTAAATAGAAATGATATTTATTCGCAAGAACACAGTAAAGAAAATCTTTCTTAGTTTTTCTGTATCAGAACATGTACAGTACATACAGGACAAGATAAGAAGTTTTCCCAGGACCTGGCTTAGCGATGCTCTAGACAGAGAAGGGTGGACAGAAAAGAGAGAGGCCTTTGCCCAGCAGTGGGGCAGCATAGGCTAAGTAAGATTTGTCAGAATCTTGTGACACTCGCACAATAAAGTTACAAATAATACAATTACTGGCATCTACTGTATCTACCTATATAATCACTAGTGGCTCTGTGAGCTGTAGACCTCGCGAGTCTGTATATATCTTTTCAATTATTTTTTTCTCGACAAACATCCCCAACCCCTTGATTTTTTTTATTTTTAAAGTTTAGTTTATTTTAATTTATTTTGTTTTAATTTTATTTTAAGAAATGTGACTTGTAAAGGAAAACAGCCTCGGCGGTAGACCATGTAAGCTGGCAGCTCCCATAACTCCGTCATTTTTTTAAATTTCCAAAAACTGACTCGACCAAAAAATTCGATTAATTTATCGAACCTGCTCACAAAATTTCACGAGAATCGGTTGAGAAACGCGACCTGTAGAGTGAAACAAACAAACAAACAAACAGATGGACATACAAAAGCAAATTTGGCCAAGCTGAAACAGAGACGCTTCGCTCGCACAAAGTTTGAACTTTGAAATTAAAAAAAAAATCAAGGGGTCGGGGATGTTTGTGGAGAAAAAATAAAAATAAATATGAAAAGATATACAGACTCGAGAGCCACTTGTTATAAAAGGGCGTATTTTTAAGACCTTGTATTGTTTGCTTTGGCACGTATTGGCACGCAAGGATAAAATAAACTTGTATGACACAGTGTTAGGGCGTGTTCATACAAACTACTTCCATATTCCAAAAAACTTAAGACAAGAGAGATCTGTTCTAAAGAACCACGTCATCGTTTTAGTGACAAGGAAAACTGCGTTCAGGGAAGAAGAATAAACTCATTGCCCGAGCGAGGAAGCGTCTCCGTTTCAGCTTGGCCAAAATTGCTTTTGTATGTCTGTCTGTTTGTTCCACTCTACAGGTCGCGTTTCTCAACCGATTCTCGTGAAATTTTGGGAGCAGGTTCGATAAATTAATTTTTTTTTTTATATATAGAGTTGGTTTTTGGATTTTTCTAAAAATGACAGAGTTATGGGGGTTGCCAGCTTACAAAGTCTACCGCTGAGGCTGTTTTCCTCTACATACAGGTCACATTAATTTCTCAACCAATAAAAATAAAATGAGATAAATAAATTTCAAGTAATCGGGGATGTTTGTGGAGAAAAAATTGATATAAAGAAATACAGACTCGCGGAGTCTACAGCTCAAAGAGCCACTAGTACGTCTCGTCTCGTATTGAAAAAGGCTAATTCACATTTCAGTAAGTAGTGAACTACCAGCTAAGTAGTTAGTAGGAACAAAACATAACAGCCCTGTGTTTTATTTTTCTTTTTTTTTCTTGCTGAGTGAGTTGACGGATTAAGTTAACTCGCCACTGTACTTATGCAATATTAGCTTTCCGCCCACGGTTTTACCCGCGTTAAATGAGTTTTCCCGCGGAAACGAAGTTTTTTCCCGCAATAAAAAGTAGCTTATGTCTTATTCCAGGACCTAACCTATATGTGTGCCAAGTTTCATCTCGATCTGCCCAGTGGTTAAAGCGTGATTGGAACAAACATCCAAACTTTCGCATTTACCTAATATACTCGTATAATAAAGAGGTCCGCCCGCGGCTACGCTCGACTTGTGTAAGATTCTCCCGTGGGAATAAGACTTTTTCATCTGTGTTAATCCAGAGTACAAACTATCTATCCCAATCCGTTCGGTAGTTTTTGCGTGAAAGAGTAAAAAACATCCATACATACAAACTTTCGCGTTTATAATTATTAAGGATTAGTGCGATGCAAGTATTTTTTAAAGTATTGTAACTTCACTGTGTGTACGCCTTAAGACATGGAAGGCAAACTGCCGGCCGCGGTCATATTTAAATGAGGGTAAATTTTTATTGTGTTGCATCACAGATATAGATAGGCTAGATAACGCAAGTACCACGATTTGTACGAGACCAAGCGTGCCAACTTTTTATTACCTGCTGTGACGTCACACTCGTGATTTAGTGATGGGAAATCCAAACCGACGTTACGACAGTTCATTACCACGCAACGAGGCATTTTTTTTTTTTTTTATGCGGACGTCTGAACACTACGACAGCCGCGCGCAGACTAAATAAGCGGCGGCCAACTACGACCGCTCGTCGGAGTTCTGGTGGAGTTTTGGCCATTGACTTTATAAAACGGTATGGACAGGAACTATTGTACTATAGCTACAATAAATTATACAAGTATTATTATTTTCAACATAACACTATAAAATATATTATTATGTTTGTCTCTTTTCATCTAATAGACAACGCCGTTGTAAGAAAGACCTAAACATATTTATTGTTTTCAATTTTTTTGCATGACGTCACGTTTTTGGGCGCGCGTGCCACATCCGCCATTTTATTTCACACAAGTCTTTGGTACATGCGCTGTCAAACTGTTGGTTGTTTAGTGTAAACAAAATATGTCGACATTTTTTTGGCATCCCTTAAAAAGACGCCATTTTATGTAACACATTGGGCACGTTTTTTTTTGTAGTTAGTTCCTGTCCATACCGTTTTATAAAGTCAATGGTTTTGGCACGCGAGGTAGATACATTTGCGTCATCTAGCCTATCGATATCTGTGTGTTGCATCGTACGGGCGACCTGTTGGCCAAAATAATAATTATCACATTTGATGCAGTGTCATAATTTGAATGTGCGACGTTTCGTGTGCATTTAATATTCATTTATTTATTCAAATTCAAACTATTTATTTAAGACATTGAGTATTTATAAAAACACGCTTATATCTTCAAAGGGGTGAGCAGAGTAGAATAAAATGGCAAAAATATGCCTGTCTGACCCGGATTACCCAGGGGATGCAGGTTTGAGCTCTGTGTAAGATCGTCAAAAAACATTTTTTAATTACACACATGTAGATATTTTGTAACAGACGTAATCTGTGGCATTAATTACCTGAAGAACCGTCTCCAATATCTAGACCGATATCATCAAAGTTTCTGGTACTTTTTTCATGATATTTGAAAAAAACAGGCTCTCGTGATCTCATAAAGCTGAGTCTTGGGAGGCGCGGGCGCAATCCGCCGCAGCAGTTTTTATGGAGGAGTGAAAATCGCCAAACGACACTACAGTATTGCCACTTTTGTTTATTTGAAAGGGACGACACTACACAATTTTTCATTATAATGTTTCGCAACAGTCGTAGGTACTGCAACTTTAAACACGCACTTTCACAACACCACAATTTCAAATACATAAATAAACTGCACGCACATATATGTTTCATCGATTTTCTTTTTTATTACAATTAGGTCATTATCCCACAGTTTTTACTTATTTTTATTTTCTGTTCTGCTTGCGATTGCAAGTCATCCACGGGTGACGGCTGAAAATCAGTGTTGCCCTTTGGGCTAATTACACTGAGCCATGGCCCTTTCAAAATTTGCATAGGTACTTCTTTTTTTTTTGTTATTTCCTTTTTCTGTATCTTTTTTCTTAAATGTATGTACATGTGTTATGTAGATTTTTGAATAAAACTTTTTATCTATCTATCTATCTACAGTATTGCCACTTTTTAATTTCATGACTTTCTTGACAACCTCAACACATGCCGCATCACCAAAAAGACTTTGACCACATCCGTCATATCCCATTGCACCATGGTAACAACCTCCAGTGGAAAAAAAAAAGGCTATTTGATTCTGGTGCAAGGCATCATCAGCATCGTGTCAGCATCAGCAACCGGTCCACGGCATAACGTGCCTTCCAAAGTACGGAATCTTCTTTCTTTTCGGACAATCAGGTGATTCAGCCTGCAATGTTCTAACCAAACTGGGGAAAGTCTCACAAAGAGAATTTTTTTCTTGACGGTGGGGACCCACCGGGAATCGAACCCGGAACCTCCGTGATGGGCATCGAAATCTTGACCACTCGGCCATGGAGGTGCAAGTTAAGCTGATGTTTTATATTGAAATACAACATCGCAAGTGCAGACCCTCAGCAACTCACTCAACTGTCGTAGTTTTTTTTATCTGTGATCGGTGGTGTGCTAGGGGAGCGGGTTCGATCCCCACCACGTACCAATGTGTTTTCGAATTTCGAATTCGTATGCGTTTGTTCGACATCTGACTGAAGGAAAACATCGTGAGGAAACCTGCACACTCCTGCGAAGAAATTCAAAGGTCTTTGTGAAGTCGACCAACCCGCACTGGGCCAGCATGGTCTTTTCACCCTACTCCAGCATAGGCTCGAGACCCTCGGTGTTAACATATAAGAGTTATTGCTCTGCCCACCCCGTAACGAACATATGCGCGTGCGCATGTGTAAGTCTTAGTTGCTTTTATGACCTTGTCACATCAAACGCTCGACTTGCCCCGACAAGATCACATATCAGACGGGTCATCGAAACTCCAAAAAAAAAGGATCGAAACATTTTAAAACACGCACAAAATGAATGGGTCACATTTGTCTCCCAGTGGCACGCCGCGCCATGTTGTTTATTTAAAAAAGGAACAGTCTTTTTTTTTTATGAACATGCGACCGTTTTGTTTCTGTTTCCACTGGACGCGCTTCGGAAGATGTAACATTTGTCCTTTTTAATATACAGGGTCTTAACGAGTTCTTTTTGACATTTAATATGTTTGACAAAACTCTCTATCGCGAGATTCACGTTCAAGAAAGTAGCACACATGACATGACTATAATACGGGTTATTATAACGATTGTCATATGTTCATAAAGTGTTCAAAAAAGTATTCTAATTTCGAATTGTACACATACAAAGGTTACTGTGTCGACGAAGGCCTATTGTCCTAATTTAGGGTAAACTCGAGCCCAATATTAGGGGCAAAAATTGTTTAGTAAATCTTTGGCTCATGTAACGGTTAATTAGACGCTCTTACGGTGAAGGAAAATATCGTAAGGAAACCAACACACTCCTGCAAAGAAATTCAATGATTGTGTATGAAATCGACCAACCCGCACTGGACCAACATGATCGACCAAGGCCTGGTCACTGGATTGCGTTCAAGCTGCTCCATGTGGATGTATATGAACTGTTGAATGCTCTCTATTCTTTAAGTTAAGACCCAGTATAAGAAAGGGTCTTTTTGTTCGCCGCTGCGTGGAGGAATCATAAAGAATTTAAAAATGATATTACCGGGACGACTAGTCGGATATTCCGAATATTTACTTAGACACCGCGCGGACCACGCTGGGGTTCCGTGGGAAAAATAATAAACCATTAAATAATAACAATAAGTTTACTTTTTTAAATGTTTCTTTCTGTCTTGCTTGCTTTCTTTATCGTGTCTGTTGTATGGTCGACAATCGACCTTACAAACTTTGGTGTCAGAGGTCTATACCACTGCCAAAACACCACTAAACACCATTAAACATGCACTACCAATCTCCTTACCCATTTAATAACTAATTCTCCTCCAAAAACTCCCAATCTCCTTCAGATACAACTGGGCTCTGGTGACCCTGAAGCACAGGCCTTGCCTATTTCAGGCACCAGTCTCCACAAGTGCTTACCTCCCTGAACACCTCTCTTAATGTATATTTATAAGACAATCAAATAAATAAACTATTATTATGGGGAAACTTCTTCAGTTCACCTTTAAGGGGAATTATTACAGACCGTATTATGTAGTGAATTCATCCAAAAAATTTTTATGACGAAACTCATTATTATATGGGGAAACTTCTTCAGTTCATTATATGGGGAAACTTCTTCAGTTCATTATATGGGGAAACTTCTTCAGTTCATTATATGGGGAAACTTCTTCAGTTCATTATATGGGGAAACTTCTTCAGTTCATTATATGGGGAAACTTCTTCAGGTCATTATATGGGGAAACTTCTTCAGTTCATTATATAGTGAAACTTCTTCAGGTCATTATATGAGGAAACTTCTTCAGTTCATTATATGGGGAAACTTCTGTAACGCTGTTGTTTTGCATTATTAAACGGTTTTTTTATATTTTAATCAACACTGCACAGAAACTTGTTTACGATCATTTGACAGATAGAAATCAGCTGTTGTTGTGCGTTCACAAACTATGTTGGCTCAAAATTACGGTTTTTAACAAACTTTCTTTTCATTTTTGATAGATTGATGCATCATGACATTTATTAACTGTACTTATGTTCAGGGTTTTAAACTGAATATTTAGAAGTATTTTTGGCTATTTTAATTAATTTAAAACTTAAATTTCTCTAGTCGGATGGTGCTAAAATCAGGTTTCGGAACAGACTTTACGTCACGTCTGTCATCGGCCGATGTTGCCATTTGCGAAGTTGCCTGTTCGACGCTCTTTCTGACAAGGGAATATGGATGGAGTTTCTAATGTTTTTCTTAATTTAGATTTGCGATATAAAGAAGAAGTTGGTTTATAATATGATGTAGTTTCGTCAGTTGTTGAGATTTTGTCTATGAGAAACATTTTCAGATGCGAGTGGTTTCAATCTTTGTCGGGTTTTGTTAGCTTCGGAGCTGCCGACAATCGTTATTTTAGACTGCGAGGGTATCATTATTGATGTCTTTGTTCGAGTGGAGGATTCGATCTTTTCGCTGCTGGGAGCCATCGAGTAAACTTTATTTCACTGTTTTTGGTGAGAAAGATTTAGTTTTGAGTTTGAAATATGATTTTATCATAATCCCGATATTGTCTTGCTTAGTTATTTATTTCTTTACAGACGGGTGGTGTGATTTGTCCAATCGAAATTGGGAAAAAGTACCTTAAGTATTTCCCATTGTCTTGGCTGGTGAGTATTGCATTTATATTGTGCCAGGGATTACGCTGGTGTTTAGATTTCTAAATTGTACGTTCTTTTCAGTATGGTGTGCTTGAAGACCAACCTATTATTGTGGGTAGCAGTCGCTAGTCACTACATTTGATTGAAGTTGACATTGGATTGGTTCTCTCCAAGCAGAATTCATTTTCCTTCTTGGTAAGTTCCTCTTCTATATTATTCATATTATTTCAAGTATTTCTTTGAGTAAATTCATCATGATTTATGGCCAGTTCGGGTTCATTTATATTTTGAGTGTAGGTGGGTTGAGAAAAGTTTATCACACGACTAAGTGTTGTTCCGGATTATTCCAGAAAGTCTTCGTGTTGGCTTCCAGCAAGTTAAGCAGTGGGGTCTAGCGGGAGCTTGCTGCCCAGGCCCAAGTATATAATTTTACCTCCATCGGTAAGTGTTTCTGATTAATTATTGATGGTTAGTTCATACATCACTGCCCATTTAGTTTCTATAATGAGATGTTTGTTGGCAGGAGGTGCCACGTTACCCCTACCTTTTTTTTATCCCCTTACTCAACTTCTCCGGGTCCGCTTCGAGTCTGCGGTGGCCGCTGGATTTGGTGACGTACTTCTTTCTCCAAGTTTTTTATAATTGAACGCTTAGTAGTTTTCTAAATCTACTTTGAATTTAGATTTAATAACTTAAATTCAATTTAAATACTTTTCAATTAAATTATATTTTGAAAACTTACGTTTTATGGTCGCACGGAGTGAGGTGTAGGCCTTATGTACCCATGTACCTGAGATATATTTTGAATTAGTTTTCCAACATTATTAAGTCTGCTTTTGCAGGCAAGGCGCCCAACTTTTACTTAATAAAACCTGTTATTGGAAATTTACCGGAAGCTGGAAGGAAAAAATATAAATTTATAATTGTTAATTTGAAGTTTCTTTCCTTGCACCTCTTTTTACCACTCCTACCTAGGTAATTCTTTAATCTCGCATCGTCTTCAAATCGAATATGTTACACTTCTTCAGTTCATTATATGGGGAAACTTCTTCAGTTCATTATATGGGGAAACTTCTTCAGTTCATTATATGGTGAAACTTCTTCAGGTCATTATATGGGGAAACTTCTTCAGTTCATTATATAGTGAAACTTCTTCAGGTCATTAGATGAGGAAACTTCTTCAGTTCATTATATGGGGAAACTTCTTCAGTTCATTATATGGTGAAACTTCTTCAGTTCATTATATGGTGAAACTTCTTCAGTTCATTATATGGGGAAACTTTTTCAGTTCATTATATGGTGAAACTTCTTCAGTTCATTATATGGTGAAACTTCTTCAGTTCATTATATGGGGAAACTTCTTCAGTTCATTATATGGGGAAACTTCTTCAGTTCATTATATGGGGAAACTTCTTCAGTTCATTATATGGGGAAACTACTTCAGTTCATTATATGGGGAAACTTCTTCAGTTCATTATATAGTGAAACTTCTTCAGGTCATTA
Organism: Carpatolechia fugitivella; assembly: GCA_951230895.1. Lineage (NCBI taxonomy): Eukaryota > Metazoa > Arthropoda > Insecta > Lepidoptera > Gelechiidae > Carpatolechia > Carpatolechia fugitivella. Next base: position 616,855 of record OX579671.1, on the reverse strand, counting down.
TATGGGGAAACTTCTTCAGTTCATTATATGGAGAAACTTCTTCAGTTCATTATATGGTGAAACTTCTTCAGTTCATTATATGGTGAAACTTCTTCAGGTCATTATATGGAGAAACTTCTTTAGTTCATTATATGGTGAAACTTCTTCAGGTCATTATATGGAGAAACTTCTTCAGTTCATTATATGGTGAAACTTCTTCAGGTCATTATATGGAGAAACTTCTTCAGTTCATTATATGGTGAAACTTCTTCAGGTCATTATATGGAGAAACTTCTTCAGTTCATTATATGGTGAAACTTCTTCAGGTCATTATATGGTGAAACTTCTTCAGTTCATTATTATTATTATTGAACAACACTAACATAAATCGTGTAACTATACTAGCCGAGTACTATTAGTAGTGTAGATATTATAGTAGCCGACACTTTGTATGTATATAATATCATTGGCCAACACCAACGGCTTAACGTGCCTTCCGAAACACGAAATCATCTCTATTTTCGGACAATCGGGTGATTCAGTCTGTAATTTCTAAAGTTTTAAAAAGAGATTGACAATGTTTCCACCGAGATTCGAACCCGGAACCTCCATAACGAGCGTCGAAATCTCGACCCCTCGGCCTCGGAAGCTGTAGACTAGTGTAACCGCGTACCTACTTTATCCGAATTGGCCCATCAACATTGTGGAGCACCGCGTAACATTTTCGACCACTCATAACTAGTGAACACAGAGTATCATAATCATCATCTCAACCGAAAGACGTCCACTGCTGGACAAAAGCCTCCCCCAAGGACCTAGACAATGGCCGATCCTGCTTGGCCCGTATCCCGCAGCTTCCCGTGACCTTCACAAAGTTGTGAGAGTCTGCTCCAGTTTAAGAGCAGCAGAGATAAGATTTTTCCCGTGGGAATAAGACTTCTTCCCGGAAAAAGTATTCTATGTGTTAATCCAGGTTACCAACTATCTCCATTCCAAATTTCATTCAAATCCGTTCTTTAGTTTAAGCGTGAAGGCGGAACAACTAAACATCCAAATATATTTTCGCATTTATATATTAGTGTGATGTGATGTGAAGTGTGATTTCAGATGTTTCACTCAATCACCGGTCGCTACTAACTAATCTAGATAAACTTGGAAATAAAAAATCAAAAGAACTACAGAACCTCAGCACTCTGACCACGACTCGCGCTTTTTATGAACACATCTCGCAGGGCGCTTAAAAAATCCCTTTCCATACATCCGGGAGTCCTTGGATGATCATAATCTATTATTAAATTTATAAAAAAATACCTTGCGATGCTATCTTCATCTTAAAATGAAGTATGGTGGGATATTTTTGTATGGAACGTGTATGGAAGGGTTTTTTCTTTGATTCTCCGCGGTGGTAATTTTTTATTGATTCGTTCGGTAACTATTAAACTCGACATTTTGTCAGATTGTTTTTTTTTATTCGTCTCTTTTAATAGTTCGTTTTTGATGGTATTTCGAAAAAGTCGCGTTAGATAGATTAGGATTTCTAGGAGTATTTCTTTTGTGTTGGGACACCTCACACACGGCCTACTGATCTCAAACTAGGCAGAGGTTGTGCTATGGGTATCAGACAGCTGATATATGTAGCATAATAATAATGATAATTTATTTATTTAAAAGCTATAATTACAAAAATGAGGTTTACAATAATAATTATTATACAGAAATTAACCTTAGCAGGCCTCTGTGATATGTGGCACAAATTAACAGTCCCCTGACACTCAAACTAAGTCAAAACTTGTGTGATGAATGTCAGTGGCATGTCGTTGGCTTCGTAGCCTATTAGTTGGTAGTACGCCTGCCTACGAACGAATCACTGGGTCGCGGGTTCGAATCCTGGGCGGGAAACATTCGTATTATCACACGTGTTTGCTTTGTGTCTGCATGTTGTTTATCTTTTACAGATGTAAGAGCATTCATGCTTCTTTATATTTTAAAGTATGTATAATTAAGTTGTGTTGTTGATGCCTAAGATACAAGTTTATTTACTTAGTCTAGGCATCGCAGTCATACAACACAATACTAAACTACATTGAACTACACTTGATACATACATACTTCAATCAATCAATTAATCAATCAATCAGCCTATTGAAGTCCACTCTGTGAAGTCCACTGCTGCGTAGGCCTCCCCAAGGGCACGCCAAAGCGCACGATCACCCGCTTTCCTCATCCAGCCTCCACCAGCGACCTTCCTCAGGTCATCAGATAATATAAATAAGATAAGATAAAATTTATTTCAATCAAACTTAATCTAAAAACACAGTATAAAAGTACAAAAAATAAGAATTTAAACAACATAATATGACTGCGATGCCTAGACTAAGTAAATAAACTTGTATCTTAGGCATCAACAATACAACTTAATTATACATCCTTAAAAATATAAAGAAGCATGAATGCTCTTACATCTGTAAAAGATTAACATGCAGACACAAAGCAAACACGTGTGATAATACGAATGTTTCCCGCCCAGGATTCGAACCCGCGACCCAGTGATTCGTTCGTAGGCAGGCGTACTACCAACTAATAGGCTACGAAGCCAACAAAGTCAATGACATGCTAATTTTCGCGGTTCTTGTACTCCAGGGTTGCCTGGAAGAGATGGTTTAGCAATAAGGTGAATGAATGAATCGTTTATAAACTTTAGGATGTCACATCTCTCAGTTTCGTCATAAACATTTTTTGGATGAATTCACTACATAATACGGTATGTGTGGAGAAAAGATCACCTATTGATCAATCATCCATCATTCATCAACAGCTCATATACATCCCCTCCCTATCGAGGGGCTCCAACTGAATTTAAAAAATCATTGTCAGCTGTTTATTAATAGTGAGAAAATGAATAATAGTACATTACGATACAAGGATCGTAGGTGGCATATTACAAACGAAGTGACTTCTGTAAGCCCGAGCCGCAGGCGAGGGTTTATAATGTCACGAGTTTGTTGTAAAACCTAAGATCCGTGTGTTGTACGACGTTTTTCAATACACTTGTGAGAAAACTGATAGTAAATACTTAAATTGAAATGGTTAAGAAAGCTACATAGTACCCTACAAAAGCTATGATACTACAGGTAAAATTGATCATGTAGAAGTTGTAAAACTAACCTTTATTATATCGCGCGCAGTTTGAGTATCCTTACTATTCACATTTATCATTAAATATCAACACTAAAACACTCATAAAACAACATTCAATGTAAAATAATTGAATGAAAACCCCAACTACAAAACGATAGTATGTTTCTTTTTTAAAAGCATAATTTTTTACGGAGAAAAGGCTCTGGCGGACATTCAGCCTCTACGAATATTATTTGTTAAATCGAGATAATTTTATTTTTATAATTAAAATATTACTGGCTGATAATATTTTGGATACAATTTGTTGAAATAAAAAAATATAAAATACTTTTCTCTTTGTAAGAATCGATATAATATTTTTTACTGTCAAAATGATCCTGGCTGAATAATAATTTTGAAGACCGTAGGAATTAAAAAAAAAATTGTATTAAAATCGCACCTGTGCGGTAAAACGCATTTACCGCACAGTTTACTGCCTTCGTAAGTTAAATTTTTGAGCAAGGTGTATTGAAAAGGTTTATTGATTACCTGCATTGTCCTGAAGATGTCCCCACATATGTATTTATTTTATTTATTTATTTATTAGAATAATATACAAAATTACGTTAACGTTTTTTGGTCTCTTGTGCACATTGATTAATTTTAGCGTTTCCAAGTCATCATCAACATCATCATCGGCCCGTTACAGTCCACTGCAAGTGGAGTTTCCAAGTCACATGGCTGAAAAGATTTTTGAATTGTCTACTAGATGGCATTATTGTCTCAATATTGATAAAATACTGCCAATGATCTCCCCTGTACACTTATATTATTAGAACGCTATTCTTGTGTCCGCCATTATTTTGCGGTCAACTCTCGATAACTATATTAGTTGACTAATTCAAACAACAAACATAATTAAAAAAACTTTCACTGGGCGTGGGCCTGCGCCTGAGTCGACCGTTCGACAGTACACACGGTGGGTTGGACGACTACACAATAACAACAGTTCTTGCAAAACGTTCATCATCAACATTATCAATAGCTCAATAAATCCCCACGGAGGGGCAAGAACAAGGCTTATACACAGTCTTTATTTCTTAGTACCACCTGCGGCTACGCTCGCGCTGTGTAAGATTTTCCCGTGGGAATAAAACTTTTCCCGGTAAAGGTATCCTAAGTGTTAATCCAGGTTACAAACTATCTTCATTCCAAATGTCGTCCAAATCCGTCCAGTAGTTTAGGCGTGAAAGCGGAACAAACATCCAAACATCTAAACATCCAAATATATTTTCACATTTATAATATTATTGCGATTCATTTTCCAAATTTTTAAACATTATTGTTTCCAATGAAGAGTTGTAAGCCTAGATGGAGACATCCGCCCCTGTAATATTTAATAACCTGTTTTTAAATAAATAAACAAAATTTATTATTATCTATAAACTAAATTAGATATTAGTACTAATTTATTTATAAAAGCGAATTGGGTTTCTATGAGTTTAAACAACTTACATATTATGGACATTACATATTAAGGTTAAGAAATGTGACCTGTAGATGAAAACAGCCTCAGCGGTAGACCTTGTAAGCTGGCAACCCCCATAACTCCGTCATTTTTTAAGTTTCCAAAAAGTGACTCGACAAAAAAAAACGATTAATTTATCGAACCTGCTCACAAAATTTCACCAGAATCGGTTGAGAAACGAGACCTGTAGAGTGAAACAAACAAACAAACAAACAAACAAACAAATGGACAAAAGCAAATTTGGCCAAGCTGAAACAAAGACGCATCGCTCGCTCGGTCAATATTTTATCCTATTTCATATTTCTTGTGTGCACCGTCCCGTAGTTCCAATGCAACTTTTTTGAACCCTAAGGTTGCCTGGAAAGAATTGCTTAACTAAAAATACATTGGTACAGTTAGCAAAAGAGATTCATCGGTTTCGGGTCGGGCTGCTTGAATATCTATAATAATACCTTTGCTAACTATACCTACCTATCCTTTGCTAATTTTTATTTTATTTTTATTGGTTTTTAAGTGTTTTATTGTAAATATGGATGTACGTCTGAAATAAATGTTTTTTTATATATATACGTGGTGGAGATCGAACGAGTGTCTACCAGTCGAAAGGCAACGGCCATCTTCTTCACCGCCAACTGCCTGAATGTTAACATCTTCCTGCGGCCGTGTGTATCATTAACCATAATGTGCCATAACTATAATAATTTATGTATTTTAACACCCATACCGATGGGACTGGTTAACTAGTGATGTATGGGCGAAAGTAGCCGAACTGATAATGTTGTTACTCAATAGTCTATCGATATTCAACGGATAGAAGGACTATCGATAAAAATATGCAAAAGATGCATCTAGTCAATGTCCTATGAGAAAAAAACGTATTTATTCTCCTTTTTTTAACACGTTTTTATTAACTCGGTTTCGTGTCTGTCTGTTTGTTTGTTTGTTTGTTTGTGGGTTTGTTTGTTCGGTCCGAATTCTTGCTGTGTGTTGGAGCACTTGCTGTCATTTGATTGTGCTAATTTTTGGTACACTTACGTAACCCCGGTGACAATGCAATATTATGATACCATGGAGTTGGCCTGATGATGGAGCCGGAAGGTGGCCATAGGAACTCCTAAAATACACAACACAACCTCGTCGTGTTTGGGCTCGTTGGATTTGTCTTGACAAGATCTCTAGATATACGTGATGTTCAGGGTCTCATGATGGAGCCAGAAGTTGGCCATAGGAACTCCTTAAAAACACAACATAACCTCGACGTGTTTGGGTTCGTTGGATTTGTTTTGACAAGATCTTTCATTACACGTGATGTCCAGGGTCTCATGATGAAGCCGAAAAATGTCCATAGAAACTCCTAAAATACACAACACAACCTCGTCGTGTTTGGGGTCGTTGAATTTGTCTTGACATTATCTTAAGTCATAAGTAATGTCCAGGGTCTCATGATGGAGCCGGAAGGTGGCCACAGGAATTTCTCAAATACACAACATAATCTCGTCGTGTTTAGGTTCGTTAGATTTGCCTTGACAATATTTTGACGTGATGTACAGAATCTCATGATGGAGCCGGAAGGTGGCCGCTGTATTTCCTCAAATACTCAACATAACCTTGTCGTATTTGGGCTCGTTGGATTTGTCTTGACAAGATAATAATAATAATAAATATGTGGGGACATCTACACACACCGCCATTTTGATCCCAAACTAAGCAGAGCTTGTACTATGGGTACCAGACAGCTGATACATTACATAAATAGATAACATACATACTTATATACATACATACTTACATACTTGTATAGATGAACAACAACCAGACACAAGGCAAACACAAGTGCTCATCACACAAATGTTTGCCCTGGACGGGATTCGAACCTGCGACCCTGTGCGTCGGAGACAGTTACACTACCACCTGGGCTACGGAGCCGTCTTCCTGGGCTACGGTCCGTCCATGAGACCCTGGACATCTGCACTGACAGGCCGCCATGTTTCATTTCCCTATTTTTCAGAGGTGTGCATGCGCTCGCTCGTGCTGTGGAGTTCCAAAATTTAGAAAAAAAACAAATTAAACTGTGTTTTTCAAGTTTGGAGACATTGTACAATTTGTACAGCAGTGTCAAGTGGGTCAAATAGTCATTAATGGACAAGGGTCAAGGATATAGAATAGTTATTTGTTGGGTAAGAGAGGAATGTTGATTTTTCCTCAGAGAACTGATATTGAATCCAGAGCATGCGAAGGAGTCTGTAATAGAAGCACGAGCGAACTCATGAACGAAGCTAATGTTTCTAAAAATAGACTCCTGAAGCTCGCGAGGGATTCTAAGGTTCGAGGTTAGAATAGATTCCTCTCAAACCCAACACATTAATTTTCACCTGTTCCGGCAAGGAAATCATTAACTATTTACTTACCTACGTAAATATTACTTAAAAATGTTCTCTTATTTTCGATATAATATGTAACTCTATAAGTTAAGTCATTACTGTATCTTATCATAATAATTTTTAATCAACTAATTAAGTTACTTAACTAATTAAGTTGCGTTCCTAAATTGTATTTAAAATGAATAAATAATATATACATGCACCCCACGTTTCTCGTTTTAAGCCCTACAAGAGTACTACACCAATAAAAATGTCACTAAAAATTATTACAAGCTTTTATTTAGCTTGCACTGTATGTGGGTGGGTGGGTGCTTTTGTATGTTCGGGCGAAATCTTACAACTCAATTTTGAAGCACTTGCTGCCATTGGATTTTGCTGAAATTTGGTACCTACACTTATGTAACCTAGTCGTGTTTGGGCTCATTGGATTTGTCTTAACAAGATCTTTAGTCATACGTGATGTCCAAGGTCTCATGATGGAGCCAGAAGGCGGCCATATGAACTCCTTAAATACTCACCACAACCTAGTCGTGTTTGGGCTCATTGGATTTGTCTTAACAAGATCTTTAGTCATACGTGATGTCCAGGGTCTCATGATGGAGCCAGAAGGCGGCCATATGAACTCCTTAAATACTCACCACAACCTAGTCGTGTTTGGGCTCATTGGATTTGTCTTAACAAGGATACTCTACTCCACGGCTTTAAAAGCTTGTTTAAAAAGGATTTTTAATTAAGCTTATTTTTTCCTCTGAGGTTGGTAGGTACGTTTCATAGGTAAGCTCGAGCCTCCGCTATGTGAGCAGTTGACATGCCTTCAAAACACGGAATTTAACTGCAACCTGTACCCTCTATTAAAATGTTTTCATATTACATTTCGTTTCATCAGGTGATTCAGAGCACAAATTGATCATTGTTAGGCAGTGTCTCACCAGATTTGAACCCACAACCTCCCGCCGCCGCAGCTGTTAAATGAAAGAGATCTACAAAACCGACCGATAAATGTCACAAGTTGTACAACTTTCGTCAACGATATAGAAAAATGTTGTTCAAAAACAGTTCCCGTCTTGTTCCCGGGAACAAGAACATGAACAATCCTACGGACCGTTGCACACTTACTAAATGTGGTCAGCGGCGGATGTAGGAACGTAACGTGCCAAATGAGCTTGGAGAAGGCAAATCCTTGCTACACTAGTGGCTCTGTGAGCTGTAGACCTCGCGAGTCTCTATTGGTATATCTTTTCAAATATTTTTTTCTCGACAAACATCCCCAACCCCTTGTTTTTTTTTTTTTTATAGTTTTTTTTTTTTAATAAATGTGACCTGTAGAGGAAAACAGCCTCAGCGGTAGACCTTGTAAGCTGGCAACCCCCATAACTCCGTAATTTTTTAAATTTCCAAAAACTGACTCGACAAAAAAATTCGATTAATTTATCGAACCTGCTCACAGAATTTCACGAGAATCGGTTGAGAAACGCGACCTGTAGAGTGAAACAAACAGATGGACATACAAAAGCAAATTTGGCCAAGCTGAAACAGAGACGCTTCGCTCGCTCGGTCAATACTGTAGGTATACGTACCGTGGTCCAGCAGCCGCCACAAGCTGCTGGACACCACACGAAGAGTGTTGTAGAATAATAATACAATGAAGTGTGGCCATAACCAGGGCACAGTCCGAAGAAAAGGTATTTATGTCGAAACGTAAGAAATCTAAATTTGAAAATGAATTTAAAATGAAAGATAAAACTGCCAGCAAGAAAGGTTGCCAGTCATAAAACAGGGAAGAGGACGAGCGCCTCGTTACAGTACTATGTAGGTATTACTGTTTTAAGGCGGGATTATGTGGAAATAGCGCCCATAGTCGCTACTTTGACGATCAAATACCAGCACTTCTATGGATTCTATAAATGTAAAAAAATATATTCTTACAGAATATATCCTTAATTAAATTTTAAATCGAGTAGAATTTTTAAATACATTATAATTATTTAGAAATAAAAAGCACAAGTTTAAAAAAAAAGCAGCAGAAAAATTTTTTAACGTCCTAGATCTCGTAATTTAAAGCGAAACCATAGTTTTTTTTTCGTAAATATAACTTGCCAATTACTGACTTAGATTTTAAATCGATCACATTTTTCATAAACTCTGCCATTTTCTGTAAATAAGCAAAAGAGTTCAAGAAAAACGAGTTTTTCGCACGATTCCTGCACAGTGTCGGACGTAACCACCGTGAAGCATCACACGCTAATATGAACGTTATTTCAGTAATGCGTCGGTTGAACTTTCAACTAAACCGCGTTGAGTTGCTAATTTTTGCAATAACCCGGCCTTAAGAGCGTCGGTAGTGTAATGGCTAGGCCGCTGGCTTCCGTCTTGGAGACGCTGGTTCGAACCCCACCACGTACCAATGTGTTTTCCAATTTCTAATTCATATTGTGTACGTTAATTCAATGCTCTTACAGGGAAGGAAAACATCGTGATGAAACCTGCACATTCCTGTGAAGAAAATCAAAGGTTGTTGTGTTGTGGTTTTGTAGGGTTGTGGTTGTGTAGCTTTGCTTTTTTGTGGTTTACCACTGAACCGATTTTGATTTTCGAGGGATGACGTTAGATAATGTTGTTGTTTTCGTACTAAGTTAACTGTTACCACGCGAATAAATATCCTTGAGTACGAAAACATGAGTATTTTGTCATAAAAATCGGTTCAATACGTTTAGCTATGAAAGCGTAATTGATAGAGTTACTGTCGCAATTATAATAAAATTATTCATTAAGTAAGGAAAAGCAGGGTGTTGGTGGTCTAGTGGCTAGGGCCGCTGCCTCCCGTCCGGTAGACACGGGTTCGATCCCCACCACGTACCAATGTGTTTTCGAATTTCTAATTCACATATACGTTTATTCGACGCTCTTTACGGTGAAGGAAAACATCGTGATGAAACCTGCACACTCCTGCGAAGAAATTCAAAGGTTGTGTGAAGTGGGCCAGCGTGGTTGACTAAGGCCTAATCGCTCCAATTCAGGGGCCTAATCGCTCCAATTCAGGGTAGGCTCGAGCCCCTCGGTGGGCACGTATGATGAGCTGTTGATGAAGGAAAGGGAATAAATTAAAAGTATTGTCCAAATTCCATCTTCCTACATCTTAAAATCAACAAAGCTCTTAAACAACATCGAAATTTCTGAACCGACTTTACGAAGAGAAACTGCCCTCGAAAATCCGTCAAAAAAGCGTCCAAATATCTGCGCGGACGCAAGCTGAACCTAATTACTGGACGGGCCGTTCTGCAATTGCCGGAACCCGTTTTTGACAGTCCAAACATCCTTATTTTGCAACTAGAAACTCAAAAATCCTTCAAAAAGGACCCTAAGTCGGTCGCAGAAGAACGAATCACTTTTTAAATAAGCGCAAAAAGAAGAGAAACTTTTTGGTTTTCGAAAGTTTTAGTTTTGCTGTAATTTTTGTTAAAGTACTCCGATTTTCGTCCTTATTGTCTTTTACTTAGAGATCATGATAGATTTTCGTAGCATTTGTTGCTACCTATAAACTTATTTCGAACATTTATGTGCTGTAATATCTCCGAATACTTGCTCTAAAGTAACTGGCATAGAGTTCAAAGAGCATTTTTACGAGAGCAAAAAGAAAAAACCGTTTTGGTGCAATTGTAACTCCGCCCAGGAAAAGTTTTTTATCAAAGAAATTACAGTGTTTTTGGACCAATTTTGGACTTTGGGAGGGTCTAAAAAGGCCCCTGGGAGGGTTCAAGAAAGCCCCTCCTCGGCAATCACGAAATGTTTCCGACGAAAGAAAACGTACGGGTTTTTGTTACAACGTGCGCTATGGCGAAAGTTGAACTTAAAAAGCTTTCTATATGGATCCCTCCTATAATTATGGGAAATGATACGTCAATTATAAAATTATTACCCTCGAAAATAGTTTCAAGAAACGACCTAGCTTTTAATGAAAGACTTGGTAATGTGCAATTTTGAAACATTAATTTTACGTCAAGATCTTTGAAATTGTCTTTTCAAGATGTATGCTCATTTTTAACTAATTACGCACATTCATGTCAATGGTGAACTGGTTAGAGCCGCTACCTTCCGTTTGGGAGGTGGCAACTAACTTATAGTAAGCTTTATTACACAGCGTCTGTTTTACACAATTCTTCTTAGATCAAATCACTATATTTGATCTAAGCAATTCTTAAACCTTTTTTCTGGTAAAACTAAGATCTCATCAGGTATTTTGTTATAGCAGCGCACACAGAGCCCCACAAATGAAACTTCAGCAAGTCTACACTGATGATTAACTAGTTTATCTTTATTTCTAGTATTGCGACCGTGAATGTCAGAATATTTACTAAACTCGTGGGTGTTTTTCCTTCACTGTAAGAGCGTCGACTAAACGTACATATGAATTCGAAATTAAACGTGAGTAAGTAGAGTTATATAACCACGGTATAAACCCACGTTTAATTTGACGGCCCCGTATTTCTTGTTGGTAGTGCGCGTGCCTACGAAGACAGGGTCGCGGGCGTCCGTATCCATCTCAGGGCAAACATTCGTGTGATGAACACTTGCGTATGTTTGTAATAATGTCGTAGTACCTATGTATGTAACCTGTACACTCCTGAGAAGAAATTCAAAGGTTGTGTGTTGAAGTCAACCAACACGCACTGGGCCAGCGTGGTCGACTAAGGCCTAATCGCCTAATTCAGGGTAGGCTCGAGCCCCTCGGTGGAGACGTATGTGAGCTGTTGATGATGATATCAGCCGTCTGACACCCATAGTACAAGTTTTGCTTAGACTGTGGTTAGATGGCCGTGAGAAAAGATGTCCCAACATATTTATTTATTTTACATTTATTATTATGCTTTATTAGAAGGCCGAGTGGTCGAGATTTCTTGACGCCCATTACGTTCCGGGTTCAATTCCCGGTGGGGACACTGTCAAGCAAAAATCTCTTTGTAAGACTTTTAACACTTTAGTTAGGATATTGCAGTTAGGACATTGCAGGCTGAATCACCTCATTGTCCGAAAAGAATGATGATTCCGTGCTTCGGAACGCACGTTAAGCCGTTGGTCTCTGCTACTATCTAGTCGTTACATGAGCCAAGTCAGTGGCCTTTGGCGGCTCTATAACACTGACACCAGGGTTTGATAAAGATTTGAAATGAAACTTCAGTGTATATCTAAATTGCTATATTGTACAAATTGCTAATTCCTAATCCAGGTCAACGTTCGCCAGGTCTGCCGTGATCCTCTTTACTTCTTCGTCTGTTCTCTGCTTGACTCCTGTCCTCTTCTGTTCTGCTGTCAGCTTCATTGCTTGTTCCTTCTTCTCTCCGTATAGTCTGAAACAAAATGTGACTTTTAAAATACTTCACAGATGGCATTAGTGACTTTTATCAAATACTAACTAAGTGGTGTAGATCACTCTATCTGAAGATAAGTTTGAGCCTCTTGGTAGGGTCGTATATAGAAGTAAGCTTTGTGAAATCTTAATGTAGATCACTCTATCTGAAGATAAGTTTGAGCCTCTTGGTAGGGTCGTATATAGAAGTAAGCTTTGTGAAATCTTAATGTAGATCACTCTATCTGAAGATAAGTTTGAGCCTCTTGGTAGGGTCGTATATAGAAGTAAGCTTTGTGAAATCTTAATGTAGATCACTCTATCTGAAGATAAGTTTGAGCCTCTTGGTAGGGTCGTATATAGAAGTAAGCTTTGTGAAATCTTAATGTAGATCACTCTATCTGAAGATAAGTTTGAGCCTCTTGGTAGGGTCGTATATAGAAGTAAGCTTTGTGAAATCTTAATGTAGATCACTCTATCTGAAGATAAGTTTGAGCCTCTTGGTAGGGTCGTATATAGAAGTAAGCTTTGTGAAATCTTAATGTAGATCACTCTATCTGAAGATAAGTTTGAGCCTCTTGGTAGGGTCGTATATAGAAGTAAGTTTTGTGAAATCTTAATGTAGATCACTCTATCTGAAGATAAGTTTGAGCCTCTTGGTAGGGTCGTATATAGAAGTAAGCTTTGTGAAATCTTAATGTAGATCACTCTATCTGAAGATAAGTTTGAGCCTCTTGGTAGGGTCGTATATAAAAGTAAGCTTTCTGAAATCTTAATGTAGATCACTCTATCTGAAGATAAGTTTGAGCCTCTTGGTAGGGTCGTATATAGAAGTAAGCTTTGTGAAATCTTAATGTAGATCACTCTATCTGAAGATAAGTTTGAGCCTCTTGGTAGGGTCGTATATAGAAGTAAGCTTTGTGAAATCTTAATGTAGATCACTCTATCTGAAGATAAGTTTGAGCCTCTTGGTAGGGTCGTATATAGAAGTAAGCTTTGTGAAATCTTAATGTAGATCACTCTATCTGAAGATAAGTTTGAGCCTCTTGGTAGGGTCGTATATAGAAGTAAGCTTTGTGAAATCTTAATGTAGATCACTCTATCTGAAGATAAGTTTGAGCCTCTTGGTAGGGTCGTATATAGAAGTAAGCTTTGTGAAATCTTAATGTAGATCACTCTATCTGAAGATAAGTTTGAGCCTCTTGGTAGGGTCGTATATAGAAGTAAGCTTTGTGAAATCTTAATGTAGATCACTCTATCTGAAGATAAGTTTGAGCCTCTTGGTAGGGTCGTATATAGAAGTAAGCTTTGTGAAATCTTAATGTAGATCACTCTATCTGAAGATAAGTTTGAGCCTCTTGGTAGGGTCGTATATAGAAGTAAGCTTTGTGAAATCTTAATGTAGATCACTCTATCTGAAGATAAGTTTGAGCCTCTTGGTAGGGTCGTATATAGAAGTAAGCTTTGTGAAATCTTAATGTAAATCACTCTATCTGAAGATAAGTTTGAGCCTCTTGGTAGGGTCGTATATAGAAGTAAGCTTTGTGAAATCTTAATGTAGATCACTCTATCTGAAGATAAGTTTGAGCCTCTTGGTAGGGTCGTATATAGAAGTAAGCTTTGTGAAATCTTAATGTAAATCGGTGGTGTAGTCCTTTCGAAAAGCGCTTTTTCAAGCCCCTGATATTCAAATTTTGCTAACCTACTTGAAACCTGCACACTCCTGCGAAGAAATGTTATGTCTAAAGTCGACCAACCCGCACTGGGCAAGCGTGGTCTACTAAGGCCTGATCGTCCTAATTTCATTCATTAGGGTAGGCTCGAGGCCCTCGGTGGGGACGTGTCGTGTACAATTTTTATTCAGTATTCAAATTTTATTTATTTTATTTATTAAGACGTACACAACAGATAACAATAAAAACGCTTTCAATATATGTTTTGTAGTTTAAAGCTAGATCGCTAGCCAAACATGTGACGTACAGCATGTATAAGTACTGTGTAAATACTATACAATTCAATAGTTTACTGATTTACTAAATATACAAAGGATCATGCCCAGTAATGGTACCAAAAAGTCTCATGCATCACTATGAAATAAAAACCAAAATTTAATTCATACTTTTATGGTCATTTTGGGTAAAAGAATCAAGATTTTGAATAGGGAATACTAAATTTGGTTAGGTATATAAAGTCACTAAATGTTTCCAGAATTTAATAACTTCTCTAGCTCAGGGTTTGCTATTTTTTTAATCGGCAAAGTTTTGTCATAGAAACAGTACCTATGCAAATATGTTTTAATAAATAAACTCTATTACTTCAAATATAATAAATAAACGTTTATTTTCATAACATTATTTAGTTTTGTCTTCAAATTAACAATTATTTGTGTTATTTAATAAAAAAAAAACCGTTTATTTGATATTTAAAAACATGGCTGTATGAGTTTCAGCGTCATTGCCAACATTTTCAGGCAGCTAGGCAAAAAATAATCCGCGCGCCATTTTTCTCAAATCTTTTCTTTGTAAGTATTTTTATTCTGTATCCTCGCAAGTGTGTTGAAAAACGTCGTAATGTACTATTGTTTGTGCCTGTAACTGTGAGTGAATTGTGTGTTAAAGCGTTGGGTCGAGCCTATGTTCCTCCGCTTTAGCTACTATTTTACGTACAATACAAATACGTTACGTATTTCGGGAAAGGACCCTAGTTTCTTGTTCGCTGGCCGCTGCCGCCGCCTGTTTGTAGAGTTAGACAAAAGTAACAGTGATAATGTCGGGTGGTACTGAAAGACATGTTCTGAGTAATATCCGTACGCGACGATGTATCAACTGTTCCTTTTTTATACTGCGTAATTGGCGTACATATTCTATCTATGGAACAAGACAGCGATGCCATGGTGGAGATATTGCGTCATTGGATAACTCCCACTGAGGTAGGTAACTAATAAATATTCCTTTTTTCTTAAATAAAATAAGCACGTTCATCGCCGCCCATGGACATTCGCAGTAACAGGGGAGTTGCCGATGCATTGGCGGCGTCTTGGAACTAATCTAGTTTACATGTTCAAGTATGTTTTATATGATATAGTTAGAGAGTCATCTTCGGGGCGGTGTTCAATGTCCAGCGATGGACGCCTCTCTGCTGATAATGATGAAGGTGATGAAATATAGTTAACATGAAATATTTTATTCCAGTTGGTTCCAGAGGGCGTTGTTTGTATGGAATGCTTTGTGTTGCTTCAACAAAGAGCTACAAGTAATGAAGACAATATACCATTACCTTGATTGGGACATCGGAGTGTTTGTTTTACTTGTGGAGAATCAATCTTAAGAGTAACGAGAACTTATCCAGTGAGAGCTGACCGACCAGAGAGAGATGTCTTGTTAAGACGACGGGTTCCATTCCATCTGGTTTGTTTGTGGTTTTTTTAATGTTACTTGTAGATATTCCTTTTTCAACTAGAGAAAACCTCCACTATCAAATATCTCGGAGTCATTCTGGATGACAAACTAAACTGACAAATAAAAAATATATGATTTAAAAATGTCCCTCTTTTGTTTTTATTTCTTCCTACGAATATTACTACTACAGTTTATAACAGCCCACCACTGAACTAAGGCCTCTCCCTTGAGAAAAAGACAAAGTAACTGAAGATTCAATGTGTAAGCAGGTATTTTTGAGGTTATTCTCTTATTTGGAGTGAAAAATAACTTTCATGGAAAATGTCATGGAATATATTCTTTATAATTTTACAAGTTTAGGTTTGATGCAACATGAGACGCGGGTCCATATATCCGTGGGCATGATCCTTTAGAAAATTTGGCAGAAAGAAAAAACATCTATCAGAAAAAAGGTTATTCGTGATTCACACGTCTTGTCAGCTAATCGAGATTCTGGAAATGTATCCTATAAAAGATTTTTCCAATGTTATCTGAAACAGGGTACAGTGCACTACACAGTGACTACACATTGCCACAAGAATATAAATGTGTGTTAATTTATACTTAATTACCTACTTTAAAACTAAAAATATACTTGAAGTTTAGGACATTTGTAACAGAATTTTTGAATAGATTATGTTTACTATTGAAAATATCTAAGTAATTCTTTATTTTTAACTGACCTGATCACTATAAAAACGGCACATTCTAAGAAATGGGGCTAAAAAAAGATATATTATTCTTATAGACATTTAAAGTAAAAGTCCAAATATGGCGAGGTTTAGATTTTATATTTATACTGATTTGGGAGAGGAGAAAGGGAGAAACAAGGTAAAAGGTCAAACCGAACTCGAACGTTCTGAACGTTCTGAACGTTGTAAGTCTCTCATCATAAGACGGCATTTGGCGGTATCTTAGTGCAGGGACTAGTGCATTACCCATTGTTAACCTTTTTTGAACAAATAAATAAATTACAAATTACAAATTACAACTAAATCCAAGTCTAAAATATTGTATTCTAAGGGCTTTACGTTGAATGCCCTCAATCCTATTGGAGTACAGCTCGTAGTAAGGTATGGTCAAATATGGTATTCAGACCGTCAAATACAACAAGTTTTCTTAAGGATCGTGACGGTCTGATGTTCAAATATGTGCACTCATTATAAAATATAGTATAAGCTGTTGATTATGCTAATATTAGTGCAGTATGATTAGGCAGGCTGAAATCACTTATTGGTAGCGAGTCACACAAATTCAAATTCAAATAAAAGGTCTTAATTAAAAAATGGAGTGAAAACATGGGCCCGGATAGGGCATAACAATTTTATAAACTTAAGCTACTAGATTTTTTTATATATTTATAACTATCAGGTACGAGAGCTGGCCATTCTAATATTAGAGCTGTCAAACATCGAATTTGAACCTTATGGACGAGTCGATTGCACAATTTTAGAGAGCACGTAAAACATCCCACTTAAAAATATCTTAATCTGATAGCTAAAATTCAACATTCGATTTGCGCTGACATCACTTTGAGTACCCGAAACCGCGTACGGCGTACCGAGTCACTGTCAGTGGGATTACGGCAGCCATTGTGACGTCACGGATTGCGTCATGACCGCCGCCATCTTCCGCTAACGGCGCCCATGCGCCAGAGCGAAATTCTCGAAAGCGTAATGTCAAATTCGACTTTGACATATTGTTTATTAATTTTAAAAGTTAAATGTTTAATGTTTAAATGTAAAATTAACGTGTCTTGGTTGATCAAAATTAAAAACACGTTATTCTATTATGAAAAGGCGATAAATTACTGAAATATTTTAAATCAATCAGTTTTGTAGGTTAGGGTTGCCAGATATTCTATAGTAAAAGTATCGAGTAGGTTAAGTATAAATTACGATAGTTTTGACTCAGGTACATAGGATACATAAGATAATATTATAGACAATCTGATAAAATATAAATATCAAACATTCTTTTTTGTATTTTGAATTTCATGTGCCTATTTACATCTCCATTTAAAAAAGTTCGCATACCTTTTCTTATTTTGGGTAGGTATTAGCCATGCCAAAAGTGCTGTTTTCACAGCTGTACGATTCTTTTTAACACGTTAAATAATTTAGAATTTTGGCAATTTTGGTACGATAATTAACATTTGGCAAGACTGAGTTATAAGCAGTTTCAGCGCGCTCAAACGCCGTTCCGTTTTGATTTCGCTCATGAGCCGCATTATCGCGATTTCTGAATCGGTACGCGAGTAATCGCTGTCAGCGATTTTAGCATTGAAATGTGATTCGGAATATACCCCAGAGATGTAAGATGAACGAATGATATTGTTTTAAATTAATGATAACTTAAAACTAGTGGCTCTGTGAGCTGTAGATCCCGCGAGTCTGATTATCTTTTCATATTTACTTTAATTTTTTCTCCATAAACATCCCCGACTCCTTGATTATTTTAATTTCTTTTTTAATTTTTAATTTAATTATATTTTATTTTATTGGTTGAGAAATGTGACCTGTAGAGGAAAACAGCCTCAGCAGTCGACCTTGAAAGCTGGCAACCCCCATAACTGCGTAATTTTTTTAAATTTCCAAAAACTGACTCGACAAAAAAAATTATAAACTTATCGAACCTGCTCACAAAATTTCACAAGAATCGGTTGAGAGACGCGACCTGTAGAGTGAAACAATCAAATGGACAGACAGATGGACAACATCATCATTCGCTTGCCCTTATCCCATCATTTGGGGCGGCGCAGTTGTTTTCTTCCTCCATTCATCCCTATCAGCCGTCATTTCAACACTCACATCCTTCCTGAACATATCACCTTTTACACAATCCATCCATCTTTTCTTTGGTAGTTCTCCCCCAACATATCCATTCACATTCAAATTCAATACCTTTTTCCCTACGTAACATTCATTTCTCCGCATTACGTGCCCATACCAGGTAAGGCGATTTCCTCTCATTTTATCTATCACTGGCGCAACTTTCAAACTTCCTCTTCTGTTGGACATACAAATGCAAATTTGGCCAAGCTGAAACAGACACGTTTCGCTCGCTCGGTCAATAAGGGGCGTATGTTAGATTAAGAGAGTTTTAAGTGGAATGTTTTACGTGCTCTCTAAAATTGTGCAATCGACTTCTCCTGATATACTCGTACAACATATAAATTTAAAATGGCCTATATTTTGCAATCAAATCACTATTAATTATTTACAATTTATCTACACTTTTTGTAGTCGGTGCCCTACTCACCTCTTGAGCTCATCCATGACCCTCTGTGGGACGTGTCCTGGCTTCGGCTGGTGGATCTCGTACTCTCCCTTCTCGTTCCTCACCAGCTCAACCAACGAGTCCTGGAAACCGTAAAAAGTGTTGAATTTATGGTTATTTATTTATGCAAAAACTAATCTTAGCTCATAGACTAAGAGCAGGCCGTATGCAACCCTACCTCATCGAGTAGCAAGATGCGACCTATCCAGGGTGGCATCACCCAAAAAATTATGTTTTTTTTTTGCTTACTGTACTTAAAGCTCCAGGTTAGGCCCAGGCAACCCTGTACTTTAAGACTTACTTTTTTAATAGGCATCACCCTGGATAGGTCGCATCTTGCTACTCGATGAGATAGGGTTGCATACGGCCCGCTCTTAAGCTATCATGTTTATTTTAAATGAGTTTTAATTCAATTGTTGAAATATGAGATCTGATTTGACTGATTTGACTATAGCAGTTATTGTGTAAATGAGTAAAGGTGAGTGAATGAATGAATGTGAAATATATTTTCACATTTATAATATGAGTGTGATTAGTGTGATGTCTTTACCCGTGTGGTGACGGCAGAGTAGAATACATTTGTCACCAACCCCTACTCTTCCCGTGGGTGTCGTAAGAGGCGACTTAGGGACTACACATTGAACAGGGAACGGGCAGCAGCGCTCTCTGATACAGTAACCTTTTAATCTGAGATCTCCAACCCGCCTGCCAAGCGTGGAGATTTTGGCAAAACCCTCCACTTAAGTGGGGGAGGCTCCAGCTGTAGACTGTAACGGGCCGTTGATGTAGTGTGATGTACAGTTTTTATTTTATCTAATGATAAGTTTAGAGTACAGTCATACTGTAACAACAATAATAAATTAAATAATAGTAGAAAAATTAGTTATTGCGGCCGAGGGCACTTTTATTGTGTACAAGTCCAGCAAGAGTTATTGCGGCCGAGGCTTGTAAAGTGCTTTTTTCTGAAATATGCGAGGAAATTATACAATACTAAAAATATTGTGGTAGGTACCTTGGATTTAGATGTCTTCTTGTATCTTACTAAACTTATAAGTTCTAATCGTTATCACTTTAACCTTTACTTTAACTTCTAGAACCATTCATTGTTATAATATTTCCCTAATTCAACTTATGCTGAGCTGTAGCCTTTTTACAGCACACTGTTAAAATGAGACCACTTGCAGTGTACGCTTTGCACATCCTGCGATTTAATTCTTTCTTTGAAGAAATCGGACGCTCGATTGCAGTGATTGTGTCTGTCTATTATTATGTTATGTACCTGTCTTGTTTTTTGTTTAATTGTTGTTTACTGTGTGCTGTAAATAAATGTATTCTTATTCTTATTCTTAATTCAATGATTAGTTAACTTCTTCATTGACCGAGCGAGCGAAGCGTCTCTGTTTCAGCTTGGCCAAATTCGCTTTTGTATGTCCATCTGTCCATCTGTTTGTTTGTTTGTTTCACTCTACAGGTCGCGTTTCTCGACCGATTCTCGTGAAATTTTGTGAGCAGGTTCGATAAATTAATAGATTTTTTTTGTCGAGTCAGTTTTTGGAAATTTAAAAAAATGACGGAGTTATAGGGGTGGCCAGCTTACAAGGCTTACCGCTGAGGCTGTTTTCATCTACAGGTCACATTTCTTAACCAATAAAATAATAATATAATAAATAATAATAATAAAAAATTAATTAAATTAAATAAAATAAAGATAATGTTGCATTAAGTTGTTAAAACTTCAAAAACATTTTTTATTGTAACTCTGAAAGTCGCGATTTTATCATCATTAAAACTTAAAATAAAATAAAATAAAGATTAAAAGAAATTAAATATGAAAAGATATACAGACTCGCGAGGTCTACAGCTCACAGAGCCACTAGTCATAAATAAGTAAGAAAATAGTACGATAAAAATAAAAGAGACGAAAATTACAAACCGCCATATTGCATGCTTTTCTTTTTATTTGTTCTATGCCATTGTCATACAGAGCATACAGCCAACTCCAATCTCTACGTTTTTTTTTGTTCGTGGCACTAGTTAACTTTGTGCCAGTGTCAAGTTTAAAAGGTAGGGAAACTAAAAATATTAAATGACAAAAGAAAAACGAAATAATTTTGAATAATAGTTAGGTAGGTAAATAATTAATAAATGCATAAATAGGACATAAGCAAGTATCTATAAAATCCCTACGTTTCGTATACGATTCGTATAAAATTTGAATTTAGAACATTATGCTGTAAATAAGTTTAAAAACTAAAACCCGACTACGGAAAAATTGAGCTCTAAAAGGCATGAAAAGGGAAAATATTATGTCAGATGATTAAAAATAAAAATTACATTATTTAAAAAAATATTTTTAGGACTTTGGGAGGTCGAGGCCGAGGCACTCTTTTCAAACGTCCAGTCTGGCGGGTTATTCTGCCGGAATGTGAACGCGTTCAAAACTATCCAGATTTCGGTGCGTGAACATTAATATCTCGAATAAATGTTG